>JAOYSI010049582.1:10892-26188 GCA_025775065.1 Hiodon alosoides | reverse complement strand
ACTCACCAGCACACACACTCACTCACTCACCAGCACACACACTCACTCACACTCACTCACTCGCTCACCAGCACACACACTCACACACTCGCTCACCAGCACACACACTCACTCACCAGCACACACACTCACTCACTCACCAGCACACACACTCACCAGCACGTACACTCACTCTCACCAGCACGTACACTCACTCACTCACCAGCACGTACACTCACTCACTCACCAGCACGTACACTCACTCACTCACCTGCACGTACACTCACTCACTCACCTGCACATACACTCACTCACTCACCAGCACATACACTCACTCACTCACCAGCACATACACTCACTCACTCACCAGCACATACACTCACTCACTCACTCACCAGCACATACACTCACTCACTCACCTGCACAAGCGTTGAGAAACAACCAGTCGGTTTTCCTCATGCGATTTTTGATCTGCTTTAACTTTTTTAAATCAAGCTCCTGCTCCTGCTCCTGCTCCTGGCTGCCACCGGCGCCGGCTGCCAGCTGGATCCTCTGGAAGTCCATCTTCAGCTCCGGCTGACGCTCAGACACGGGTGGCGCCCTCCACAGGCCGCCACTGCAGCTGCTCCTCCAGCGGGTGCAGTCCTGTTCGTTTATGGTGAGGGGTGGGGCCCCGATGGCCTCCAGACCGCTGGGCTTAGGCTGGTCGCAGACCACGCACTTCCGGGTCTTGGGCCAGTTCTGATAAGTGCAGGCGGCACAGGTCCAGTGCTGCGTCCGGGTGTTGAGCCTGTTACGGTCGTTGTACTCCTCGCAGGGGTCCGCCGGGTGGACCTGGGGCGGAGCCGGCTGACAAGCCGAGCCGGAGGAGTGCGGCGACCCGGCGGGGCTGCGGGCCCGGCGGCGCTGACGCAGACACTGGGTGCAGCGCAGGGCGCGGGGCCAGTTCAAGTAGGTGCACATCTGGCAGGGCCACTTCCCGCCGCTCTCGGGCGCCACAGCCACACGCACGCGGGGCCGGGCGCTGGAGTCCGGGCAGATGAGCAGGGCGCGGCCGCCGCCCCCGTCCTCGCTGCCCCCAGAATCGGGCTCCTTGGTGATGATGGCGCCGCAGGGCTTGGGGGCCCGGCACATGGTGCACTTGATCGCCGAAGCCCAGTTCTCGTACGTGCAGTACTCGCATGGCCACTTCAACCCTGGGTCGCTCATGGTTAGTGGGATACCCTTCTCACGGAGACCTGCTGAAAGACGAAGACGTCACAGAACGATAAGAACTACCACACTGAGATTGTGGATTAAAAGACTACAGTGTAACGTCAGAACAAACTTTAAATAGATGAATATTGCACGCAATTAAAATAAAGAAATATGCAAATACAGCGAGATGAAAAGAAAGTGCCTCCAACAAAAGCTTCCCGAATTTGCTGGGACCATGTATGTAAAAGACCACCTGATAAGAATCCCATTTCCTATTTCAGTACGCCGTTGATTTAATGTCGATCTTAAGGAAGAATACTGAACCACTGTTTTACCAGCATCACAAAACTAGCAAAACAATCTAAAATCGTATTTTTTTTCTCCTGACCTGCATTGAATAAATCCAAAATGTAAAACGTGTTCATTTCAAACAAACTATTAGACTATGCCCTTTCGATTATCAGATGTTTTACAATTATCAATGCATACAAATCCCCAAGAATTAAGTTTCTCTGTTTTTTTTTCCTAACCCCCTCCCACTCCCTATATATTGTCCACAGAATCAAGGGTAAATTGTCTAAATCTAAACATAGGCAACCACCCCTGTTTTTTTACAACAGTTCTCACTCCCTTCAGAAAACGCCTGTTTTGACCTTCAGGTTTGATCAGAGAAATTACGACTAACACGCTGAGGGATTTGAATAGGGTGCACTGATGCACATTTTAAATGTGTAGGCCCACTTAGTGCAGGTTTATTTCATACGGATCAGGCCCACGCCAAGGACCCAAGATAAGAAACTCAAAGCTGACCAATAAAACGTATCCGATTCCACTTCACATAAATAGAAAACAGGGACCAATCGAACCTGACCCATCTAAGCTTTAGACCCTGGAAAAAACGCGCTTACTGTTCGCGCATATATAGGTTACCAACTACTTTCTAGCTAGTCAACCAGCTGTTGACATTTCACAGACGCATTTGCAAAATCATGCCGACTGCAAAAATACTTTACAGATGTAAAATGTGTTGTTGTTATAAAACTACATGCGTAACTACCTACAGAGCTTACAAAAAATCGTTTCCGGGATCCAGAATTGGTCGATAAGATCAGATCGGTATTGATCAGGATTAGTGCGCCGAGATACGCTTCGCGCATTAGATACACTTGAGTTACAGATAACCGATTGACTGTCGCACAACAGCAACACTGCATCACACTTGATAAACGCGTCGTTGTTATCGAGCAATTGTTTTCAAACACCACATATACACGATAAAACAGCGGAAATAAATCGCATAATCACTTCCCCAAGGCTGACACGTCGTGAAAAAAGTTAACACAGACCCGTGTTAAACAACAGTGTGGCACATTTCAAACGCCCTATCCTATATTATATGTCTAATTCAAAGCACTGGAACGCCAACTGTCAGCTGCTAGCGTGTAGCAGTTTTATTCTGCGGCTAAAAATCTCACCTCCTGCAACTTTACACTCCTGGTATTTCGCAAAGGTTGTCTCTAGCTAGAAAGCCACACGGAATGTGTAATCTACGTTACTCGGTGCAGCGCCGGGATAAATTACCATTTGGCAAGTGGAGTCCACAACAACTTGACTCGCTCGAAATTCAACACATTCATTGAAGAGCCGCTTAGTACCTCGGGTCTATCTATGTATGTGGTCAGCCGCTAGGTAACGACGGTGACATTGCGGTCAATTGACAGGAAGATCAGATTGTTACGGTTTACTATCCGTCTCAGGTCAGGGCCGTCACAAGAGATCGCTCTTCATATAGCTACAGTCTAATCCAAATGATTCCCAAAATAAAGAGATATATCGGAATACTTCGCAACAAAACATGCATCCGATTGTATGGTCTGGTAGCTATGGCTTGGTGGTCATTGGGGCCTTACCCTTTCCTGCGTTTATACTCCTCACTTGGAAGCTCGCTCGCAACCCCCGAACTAGCCAGTTCCGCGTCCACAAGCCTTTCCAATCAAGATCCCGATTTCTCCTGTTTGTTTTGTAGCCCTTTAGAAAGCTACATATTTTTCATTCACAGCCAATGAGCACGATCTGTAGAGCCCGAGTTGAAACGAGTGCCGTTCCGAAGACTTCTTCACAGATTTTCAATAATTTGAATCCCCATTTTCATCATAACGTTCAGTCAGCATCTCTAATGGCGGCGACTGGAAACGAGAAAAGCCAAAATAAACCTTCACCAACAAGGCTCTTGGCATGGAGGAGGGCTACCACCTGGATCCGCCGGCAAAGCTGATTGGATCTTTTCTATGCATCTCCCGTTGGCCTATCAGAGGCTATGTTTTTATTCGCCAACATTAAAGGGACTCTTCACAACATACTGTAAGAAGAACTGGAATCAAAGGAGCCGTCATAAAGTTTGGGAAGTTCTCCACCTCAAACCATCCAACTGTTCAATATGTGAAATGTAATCGCTAAAAAGTGAACGCGGCGCATGCCGTCCGAAATAATGTTTTAAAAAATTCACGTAAAGTAATGAACCCTAAACCCTTTTGTCCAGTGGTACCAAGGTAATACGTCCCTTCTGGCGAGGGCACCTCCGTTGTCTCCACAGCGAACACAATGCAATAATCTTTTCTTCTCTATTTTTGTGGCATTTAATACAGGCAAAACCAGATATACCTAAAGTATAGACGGATCCCCTGAACGCTCATAATTTTATCACTAATATGTATCTAATGTAGTGTATAGGACTTTTCGTTTATCGCGTTAAATATCTACCTAAACGTTCCGAGTGCAGTATCCAGTACTAAATATACAACAGTGCCGCGGTATGCGGTTTTGAGACACTCATATATTCATTACTAATAATAACCAATTGCTAAGCCTCACTTTCAGACCAATCATGCTGGCTTGGGGGCTGTGTCTACTTTTTATGTTGCAATCAGGTCAAATTAAATATCATAAATCTGAGGATTGAAACTGAATACCAGTAACATTGTTAACACGTACATATCAAGTCAAGACAAAACAAAAAATTATATCTTTGAAGAAACGTGTTCCAGTATCGGACACCAACTCAGCCTTGTTCCCGACCCTTAGGGGGAAAAAAAGGTGGGTGAATACGATTCTATGCTTGGAAATAAATCTAATCCCTAAAGACCATTCACATAAAGACGACATATTATGCTATTCAATAGAGTAGTAATACGACCCAGCAATACCACAAGGTACTGTCATTCTGAAGCATACTTAGAATTAACCCCTCATTGCAATTTGATTGCACTTGGACAATTCAACTTCCACAGCGGCTGCCCTCTCACCGCCTGGACTCCGTGATCAGAGAGTACAGAAGATGTAAGACACTTGTTATGGAAGCCTTGTTATCCGGTAATTAATTATGACAATTTATGTAAAAATCAGTTAGAAAGCTATCGATAGTGTTTTAACACACTTAAAGCATGTGTCATAGTGCTCCCTATAAACATAGTGTTTGGGCAGACATAACCCAACTCCCCTCGCTGCTGTTCAAGAGGCACGACCTCCGGCCTGAAAACGACTAGCTTGTCCAGTTGAAGACTCTGGCCTCGCTCAACGAATCAACCTTCTTCGAGTCCATCTCCATTACAATTGCATTGTAAAAATGCCGAAAAGACAACCCTGTTTGCTTTGTACCAAAAAAAAAATCTATCCATCTTTTAGTGGTAGACACAGGTAGGGAATATTATTTCCATACCGTTTACATTCTTTGAATACAATATCAATTATGTAGACAAAAAAATAAAAGAATAAACCATTATTAAAACGTTATATTAGATTTTAAATCTCTGTAATTTCCATTGTCTTCGGCGTCCAGGTAGCATTTCCATTACAACTCACCAACAACATTAGCAAGCAAACATCTCAAAACAGTTTATTTTTTTAAAGTAAGCATCATTTATTGTCATTATATTTTACTTGGTTGTAACAATAACACCTTAATCTCCCTATATTTCTAACCCAAGGCTTCATTATTTTGTTATATTGTTGGATTTACAATACCCCAGTGCATGACCTATCTATAGAGACCTATACTGTACAGTAGTTAGTCTCCCTTGTTGCATACATACAGTACCAAGACAAGTTTAACCCAATAGAACTTACTGATATATAAAATCCGCTGTTAACAATTGGTATTCTTGAAGTCATCCAACATTGTACACTATTTCTATAATAACTAGGTAAACAGGAAACATTACCAAGGTTTCGTTAATATAATTAAATAGCATGTTCTTTCCAGTACTTATGATAATCAATCTAAGTGCAATGGGGGGTTTCTAAACAGGCTAGTTAGCCATATTCAAAGTTAAAGAGAAAGACAATCGGCTAGTTGTTAAGAGAAACTAATCTTTGGTTATGGACTACACTGCCAGTAAGTAGACAGCGAACTAGTGGTGTATATATAGTATTCATCATGCGCAGGGCTCAAATCAGTGTTCAGCGATCTTACATTCGGAAGGAGAAAAAAAACTTCCTGCTTAAGCACTGAGGTTTCGAGGCATCCAGTTTTGCTGTGCTTCAAATTTAGGCCCAATAGCGATACAGTCGGGCTAACGCACAATGCTGTCGATTGCGTTGCTGTAACGTTAAGATAAATCACCATGTTGGCGTTTCCCGTAGTATTATATTCAATCCTAGTGCTTCGAAAACCGCCGCCAACCTGCTCTTCCAAGCTCTTCGCCTTCATTGACAGAGCCGTCGACCTTTTAACAGTTCTTGATGGACGTATGGGTTTGCAGTGTAAAGTAATGGAATTTTGAAAACTCATTCAGTTGTCCTTGAATTGGAAAAGCTTGGAGAACAGTTGATTATTCCCACCTAACTTTATTAAACATGTTTAATTTCCTCGAGGTCCATATTAACGAATAAACAGCACGAGGGGTGCATTTTATTTCTTTATAAAACGCCCTAAACACGGTTGTCACGAAAAACTCAAAACGGATCACGCAGGTACCAGTTTCCATTTAACAACTTCGTCTAACTCTAGTAAGAAATAGGATAGAAACAATAGCAAACACAACAGGGGCCCAGAACCAGATTTTAAAAAGAAAAATAATTAGCTGCAGAACAAGCGCAGTGTGTTGGGGTCGTGGCAGTGTACGGGGAGTACCACAACTTGAAATGCTGTTGAAACGTCGACGACAAAAAAAGTTTACGCAAAATGTGGATGTTCGTCCAAGGTTCGTTGCCTCGATTCGTTTATTTCGAGCAAATCAACTGGAAAGGACATTCTTGCATCATACTCAATCCGCACTTTTAATAACATGGCATTTAAGGCGGTACTACACAGAATGGAAAATATACTCATAAAACAAAATGTCTGTGCAAATGGCGACTAGTTGTGAATAAAACAAAAAGTTTATTTTTAAATTTAAAATAGAGCCCGACAACAGCTTACCCCTAAAGCTTAGCCGAGTTTTACCGATAAACTAATTGTACGAATACAATTCTTAACCGTGAAAAGCTAGTTGACATTCTTCGTAAAAGATTGTTGCTAAATCTGAGACATGAGTGACTTCGTAAAATTACAAGAACATAGTAATATCAAATTATATCGTATCATACCCATTAGTGATGCCTACCGCTAAAATGGGTATAGCGCAGTCCCCAGGAACTGTGACTAATATCTCACTCTCCCCCGACAGCATTTTCTAATTTACCATGTTTTAGAACCCATCTGCAATGGTCATCCATCAAATTGCCAATCATTATCATCAACACAAAGTAATAATAATTCCCCATATGTACAAACGCGTGCAGTGCGCGCATATATAATCTCTTTTGTTGTCACAATTCAATTCATAAACATTTCATAACCACTAATTTTGCCGCTAATTTGGTTAATTAAAGGCCTCAGAAAATGTACTTTCCCTTTTGCCATGAAATGAAATGTTAAAACAAGGCAAAAATCAGTGCACGAGGTAATGGTAGAACTAGCAAGCAGATCCAGAAAAGGGGTGCAGGTCCAGAGCCTCAAAGGTGGTACCAAACCGGCCCGCTCTGGAATCTAGAGTAGGTTTACTACTTACTATGGGGTTACCTCCGGAAGATATTTTTTCCTCCTCTAGGTTAATCAACAATTGCCACCCCCGACGGTTGTATGTGAGAGTCACTATTTGAAAACGGGCCTTTCCAACGCAGTTCAAACCAATAAGAATAAAAAAATAAAATTAAAATTAAAAAAGACAAAACAGGGGAGGAACCATCTGCTCACACCTTTATAAAGTCAAGGCCAAATGTCCCGTTTTACATTCTCCACCTCCTTTCTCCTGCGATGTACATTCTCCACCTCCTTTCTCCTGTGTCTCCCGTGCTCGGAGCTAGGAGGTGGGTGAGCTGCGGGCGTCGCCGTCAGGTCTATGGGAGGCCGGGCGGCCCGGCACGACGCCGTGGGGCAACTCCGAGGGCTGCGTTGCCAGGTTCTCATACTCACTGCTGTCCTCTTCATCCACATCCACTTCCACATCCTCCTCCTCCTCCCCCTCCTCCTCTCCCTCCCCCTCCCTATCCTCCTGCCTGGCCAGGCGGCCAGGGCCGTCTCCTCGTGTCGCGCTCGGGGCGGGTTGGCCCGGGGAGCCTACTGCCTGGGGCCGGGGCAGAAGCGGCGGGCTGGGCTTGAGGCAGGGCGCAGCACGGGTGTCCCCGGGGGCCAGGTCTGGATACGTGGGCAGCATGTCTGAGGTCCTGGGTCCATCCGGCTCTGCTCGTTCCGGTGCGGTCCCCTGGAGAGCATTCCTGGGCAGGGCAGGGGGATCAGTGTCCTCTTCCTGAGTGGAACTCATCTCTGCTGCCGCCGCCGCCGCCGCCGCCGTCACCGCTTCCTGGAGCCCTGAACGAGGAACACCAACAAGGAACGTCAACAACCATAGGTCAGCCAGGAAGACTGTTCATAAGAAGAATGTTCTGACAACATTCTGACAATGAATGCAGCAGTTAAAACACTCACTCTTCTCTTCCTCGGCAGTCTGGCGTTTCCTGAGGGCTATTTGATGTTTGAGTGCGTTCACTTCCTCCTGGATCTTCTCTTTCACACGTTCACTCTGTTCTACCTCTCCACACACGGCCTGCAACCGTTGGGATAAATTAGCCCCACAAGACACAGAGGGATATCTCAAACTGCACACTAAGAATCGTAGAACTCTAAAAATCTTACAGTGATTCTCCATTTTATTGGACATTAAACACCAGGGGAGGTAGTCTGGATCAATAGGTGTGTGCGTTAATATTTACACAGGAAAGGGATTGAAAGTGAGGGGGGTATGACTTTGCATATGACTGACAGCAGTCTATAACAGCTTAAAATGCTAAGTCTGTATAAATCATACTTTGCTACTAATTTTATTGCAGACGCAAGTGAAATCAATTTCTTTAGCCTCCTCTAGTCCTTTTATTGTTTTAGGCTCTCCGCTAACCCTTAAACAGGAAGTTCTCTCTTTGTCATACAAGCTAGCTTAACAATGGACCCACTCAAACAACAGTATTCTCAAAGACATCACAGGACCGATCTTTAGTTGTATGCCTCCTCAAAGGCAGGTCACTTACCTGAACTTTATCTTGTAATGCACTGTACAGTTGGTAGATTGTTCTGATATCTTTCATGACACCATCCTTATCGAAGAACTCAGCCCTATAACAGTTAATAAAACCTTGGATTCATTTACAAACAAAACCAACTTCCCATATTAAGAATCAACACAACCTTACAACTGAAAAAAATAAAAAATAAAAGCGTCCTGACAAAGCTCCCCTTATAAAACTCAGCAGCTGTGGTCTCCTACCAAAAAGAAATACTGAAATTTGTTTCAAGTTAACATGTCTCTGTGAACCAAAGGGCCTGGCTCTGATGACCCTGCAGAAACTAAGACATATCATTTCCAAGAAACAAATGATATAACTCTTTCACAACCTTAAAATGCACGTCTACTAGATGACATAAAGCAATATTTTTCTCAATTCTTGCAAATTGACTTTGATTCTTAACTTCCTAAACATGCCACCAGATTGATTGGGTTTCTGCCAAGAACTGAAGCCCGTTTTGCTTCGAACGGCCCCACTTGGCTGCGTACGGCACGAGGCCAGGTTGTGGGGGGAGAGGGACCCATGAGATTAGCAGCAGAACGTGATACACGCTGAGCTCTTTCATCGTGACACACATTCGCACTTCTACCAGCCGTCTGTCACTCAAACTGCCAACGAACGCCTGGGCCTGGCTTTGCATAGACAAGTTCATTGGACCCCATAATTCAGACCTTTCCCATTTACCTCTCTACCCCACGCTTACCCTTGCTCTTTAATCACCTTGGCGTAGTTCAGTGAGGTGTTGGGCACAGACGACACTTTGTACTCCTGCTGACTGGTGTTCCCCAGGTTGGGGATACTGAGCGAGACTCTCGCGTGAGACCTGCAGAACGGAGATCTGACATAAACCCTCTGGCCTCACGACTTCAGAAACAAACACCTAGTCACGACCCCCACCCCGCCAAAACCCACCAGAGCCTGGCAGCCAGAAGCGGGCAGAAACTTAACCGCGTGACGCGAGATCGACACCCGACCCCTGAACGTCTGCAGACAAACTCAGTTTCCCCTCAGTTGGCAGTCAGTTCCACTCAACGACAACTTGTCGTGACTCTTGCTTTTGAATAAAAAACCAGGTCAATGAGAATACTGATTTAAAAAAGTGCACGTGACCAGGGTTTTTTCTGAAAACGGATCATATTTAAAGCACATGCATAAAACACCTTTTACAATTATCTGATTTTTGTAGATAATGAAATGGAGAAAATTATTGCTGAACCATATTAATTCAGAGCTATATATAAATAAATAGCATGGTTAGCTTTATCCAACATGCCCGGTTCCATAGTACTAACGTAACATTCTTCTTGGCCATAAAAATCACAAGGATTTTCATAAGACGCCGTCAGGTTTTATACTGTGTAAATACTTAGGACAGACTGCCAACACTGCAGACAATAGAGGACCGTTCCCATACAGATCTGATTCACAGAACGACATGAAAACAGGCACGAGAACTATAGAGGACCGTTCCCTTACAGATCTGATTCACAGAACGACATGAAAACAGGCAGGAGAACTATAGAGGACCGTTCCCTTACAGATCTGATTCACAGAACGACATGAAAACAGGCAGGAGAACTATAGAGGACCGTTCCCTTACAGATCTGATTCACAGAACGACATGAAAACAGGCACGAGAACTATAGAGGACCGTTCCCTTAGAGATCTGATTCACAGAACGACATGAAAACAGGCACGAGAACTAAAGCCCACGCAATGAGGACAGTCAGCAAGAGCGCGGGCCCACCTTCTGTTGGGCCTGAAGAGCACGTACTCCAGCGCGTGCGTGGAGCTGTTGGCCGTGGAGATGAAGCTGAAGAGGAGGAAGACGAGGTCCGGCACGCCCAGGATCTGGGTCAACTGTTTGTGAATGATCTGCTCCCTGAAAGACATCTGCTGCTGTGTGTTTCTTCTGAACCGGTACCAGCCGATGACGTTCTGCAGAACACCAGAAACGGTGTTTCTCTGAGGAGGTTTTTTTATAGCCTAACATTGACCCGTCCGCTGCAGTAGTGTTTTACAAGTCTGGATATATTCATACCATCACATGGTCAAAACATAGCACAGGGAACGCATCATAGCTTTGGAATTGCTTTGATGATTACTTACTTTCCTCCTTTCTTTGAGAATCCTATTGAGGTTCTCTTCACTGACTTTACCCGCATAGTCATAAAAGCTGAAACAAAAGATATCCAAATGAATATTTCCTCCATAAAACGCCAACCCAGGCTCTTTTATCTACAACTCCAGTCCAGTTTCTTCTAAAGATAATCGCTAAAGAAGCAGAAGAATCGAATACTTGCTTAGGTCACTTTACTCCAGGTGTACTCAACAATTGGAGACACCTGGGGGTTATTTGGCATTTGTAATTGAATGCACTAGAAAACGGCAGAACACGGAACCTTGGTGGTCATTCCATAAACGCCATTTAGAGTTTAGTTAGCTGGTCAAGCTACGGGTCAGAGTCTGCTCCACAAAGAAAAGACAGACCCTTCTCAGTCCCAGCGCTGGAGATCAGTGTCAGATGTCAGGTCCAGTTCAAAAATACAAGGAAAAATAAAACATTTTCAGGAGGGGCCTCCCGATTGGCTCAGTCGGCAAAGCCGCTCGGCCAGGTGCACGCGAGACGGACAGGGCATTTCAGCCAATGACTGGCCAGCAGCAATAGGCAGTACTGTTAGAGCGCCGATCAGGGTGAGGTGCGTGAAATCGGCAGGTCTTCTCTTTAACCCTCGGCTTTAGGGAAGCGCCTCTCCTCCAATCAACACTGAACCTCTCAAGCAGGCTATCAGGCCTACAAAGTTTAAAAGACAGGTGGCTAAAAGCAACTAGGATTAGAGTAGACCAGTCGTACTTCCTCAACCTCCCTGAGAGTGGTGTATAAGTACAATCGGAAATTCCAAATTGGAGAGAAAACACAAAAACAACCGGCAAATCAAAATTATTCTTTAAAAATACGCAGGACTATGACAGTACTTTAAAATGTATGCAAAAAAAATGTTTCTTACCTAAATAGTTGTGCACAAGGCTCATGGTTATGGACTTCTGAAAATAAAGTAGGGTACTGTCTAAACAAGGCACTCATGAGGCAATGTAGAAAGTTCTTATAAAAAGGTACTTAAGTTTTTACGTCGCTAATTTTAAGAAACATTTCAACTTTACTTAGATTATTTATATAAATTAGTTTATTTATGCTGCTCTGTGAAGGTAGTTAGACTTAATTAAACGATTTAATTTCTAATCAACAGCCAGAAAGTCACAGCCCAAAGTTCTAACATTAGTGCATTACTTTTTATATAATATAGCGTATTAATTAATAGTTTTGTTAAGGAACCCATTGAGGTGATTATACCTACATCTTTAACTTATTTGCCAGGCTGGTACTGTACAGATTTATTTCTCTACAATGTCGCTTAAGCAAATTTATTTCAGCAATTACAGTATACAGCACAGAATAAAACTGATGATGGGGCACGCACACTATGAATCACACAAAAATGTTTACAATAATTTTAAAACTGTCAACATCAAACAAATTAAATACCTTTGATTTTTTTTTATTTTTAGGTTTAGACACATACCAAATAATGCGTAGAGCTGTAAGACCAACGTAGCGTTCAGGCAGTGTACTAAAAACGCATTTTCGTAACAGAACACTTAAAACTGAGAGTCATTTCTTACCCACTACTTGGAGAAATTCTGCGTTGCTGATCTGTGAATCACTGATACTGAAAGATTCCTCCTGTCTCATTTCTCCAAACAGAAATCCTTCCTACAAAACAAAAGCAATCCATTAGCTTCTCCCAAGTTTGCAATGGGATATGCCTTAAGATAAAATAATGAGGTACGCGACACACACAATTATGTCCCGTTTTTGTACTGTACGCTTGGCATCTGCATCATGTCTTCTGAGCATCACAGGAATGCAATGACAAGTTGTAGAATGGGACACAGGATTGGTCACTGACTAATGCTGATTGATCTTTGTCACTGACATTAAATCAAAGGCTAGTGTCATTGACAGGTCTGATCGACATTAAATAAGGCTAGCTGCATGCGTGGTCAGGATTGGACTAAGAAGCAAGGTGTCCTGTATACCTGGGGAAAACGCTTGACACCAAGTTGAAAAGACTCTCATTCCCGTCACAGAGCATGAAAAAAAACATAGGCCTTGTCTCAGGTGGCCACACGCCACACGCCGTCCACGCACATCGGCGTCTCAGGTTTGATAAGGAGGATTATAACAAAGCTAACACAATCACAACTCGCAAGAAAGCCACAGCAGACAGTTGGCCAGCCCTTCTGAAATGTTATCACCCGAGGAAGAGCATGCAGAAAGGGTGACAAGTCAGACACAAAAACGATGTTAATCATCTCCTACAAGTGTAGTAACCATCACTAAAAGTGAAGTCCTGTAACGTTACTCAGACTCACACCTGGGCCTTATCAATTAGTCTGTTATCCGCAACAGTCAGCGTCTAAGATACTTTCGGTCTTATTTCTAAATAAATTATTTAAGACTTTTTAATTTAGATGCACATGGTTCGACAATTTAAAAAACTGTTCGACAACATGTAAAACTGAAAACATGCCGTCCACCACCACTGGGACCGGCTGATACAAGCCAGCTGAATGTATTGAACAATTTAGCAAGTTGGGTGCGTCATTCCAATCCCATAATATTTCGTAGACGTTAGCTAAAAGCAGAATAGATGCTAGAACGGGACATCCGACCAGCCCAGACGAGCGACTCGCTGTGCTTGTTGAGTCAGCTAACAACAGTCCTTATTTGGCTAGCTAGCCAGCTAGCTCAACAAGCGCTGCAGAGACGGTAGACAGTCTAAGGACAGCCGATTGGCTAGCTAACTATATATAGCTATAGATTCAGTTAAAAGTTCTTTGAACATTCCCAAAAAGCATTGTAGTTTAACACCAGTCCTACAATAGGTTACATTAATAAAAATGCTTGGAATGTGTAATATTATTCTGCATAGAGAGAAATAGCACAGAAATAGGAAGTAATTCAGAAATTGCACTTTAACCTAAACCAAGCATCGGTATTTGCAATCACTTAAGTAACGCGGCAAGTAAAATTCACGGGTCAACACAAGCTATGGATGTCGACCGAGTTGTTTACTTATTTTTCGATACGCTTCAAATCATGTAGAAAGCTAGTTCAGGAGGAAACGGGCAGAGCCCGCAACCAAGCATTCACACCCAAGCAAAATAAATTCCAAAATGACAGCTCGCATTATCCGACTTCGGCTAACGTTACCCAGCAAGTTTGAAAGCATTCTACCTACCGAACTAGTTATTAAGTCTGTCACCGTTACTGTCGAGTACAGGGAAATTAAACTGAAACTTGATAGCACTTATATTTGAATTAACAAATACATCAAACAAATCAAACAATACTACAAGGTCAACCCTATTTCTGACGGATGTCTTGAAGACTTACATGGTCGGAGTTGCTGTTAGCGCTGTGATAGCACACAGAAGTGAAGGTATAACCCGAAATGGAAGCCGCCATAATGGAAACATCTCCACATATCCCACAACCCACAACCTGACAACTTTACTTGCGTCATTAAACGTCGATGTTGTCCCGAAGCACATCGGGTAATGTAGGCAGTATAAGTGTACCGCCCAGGCTACGCCACGCTACACTACAATTGAACATGAAATACATGCGTGTGCTATGTAGTAAATCTTTCGCCTATATTATAATATAATAATTATATAAATATCATTTTTATATCAAAAATTGTTTATATCAAGAGCTAGTTACAGTACACAAGTACGACCATTTCCGCCTGATACGAAGGGCACTTCCTGTCACTGACAGAGGCATCTGGCAGCATGGATTCGATTGGGGG
Organism: Hiodon alosoides; assembly: GCA_025775065.1. NCBI lineage: Eukaryota > Metazoa > Chordata > Actinopteri > Hiodontiformes > Hiodontidae > Hiodon > Hiodon alosoides. Next base: position 11,540 of record JAOYSI010049582.1, on the reverse strand, counting down.
TTCGAATGGCTGTTACACTGCCTCTAAATCCGACGAAGACGAAGACGCAGAAGGTGACTTCAAACCTTCGAAGTTGGGAACTAAGGAGTAGTATGTAATATTAATGATATGTATTCTAGTATTGTTACTAGAGTCTGAATATAAGGTTAATGTGCAAGTAGTGTGTTTTAATCAATGCCTGTCTGTTTAAAAAATATTCTTTGCTTCAATACTATACATACAATGTAAAAATATATTTAAGGTGTCCAATTGCACAAATGAACAATTCCCTTAGATGCCCTAATATAGTGATATTCTTTTATATCATTTACAGTATACGAAAACGTTTAAACATCCACTTTCGTAAGTTTAGCTTCATATTTTCTCTCTATCTTGTTTTCTACTTGATTCTTTCCTGCTGTTCTAGTTGGGATAGTGCCTACGAGAGAGAGCTACAGGTCTTCAGAGATATCGGTGATGTTGGTGAGATATGGTAATAGTTGTTCGCGCCGGATAAGCAGAATGTTTAGGTTTTTTTTTAAATATATAAAATCAGGTGGCCCTTATGTTTAATCTGTTGTTTGAGTAACGGATTAAGATTTATTCAAATTTGACAGTTAACATAATTGTTTTCAAGGAATCCAATAATACTGATGATGATGATGATGA
>JAOYSI010049571.1:7023-21296 GCA_025775065.1 Hiodon alosoides | reverse complement strand
ATGGTGATGGGCGTTCAGACGTGACTGGTGTGGAGAGGCAAGCAATGGCAGATTAATCCCAGGAGCTGCTGGTCTGACAAGCTCTGTATCGCTATCATTTAGAAGCGCTCCAAATTCCTGCAACAACACAACATGTCTGCCCTGTCACAACTCTCCTGTTTGGGAGTAGTAATAAGAAACAGCCGGACATACAGGTTTAGATTACATCCAGAGCAATCGGTAATTAATTTAAATGTATCTGGGTGTGAATGGGGTTCTGAGAGTTTAACTTTCAGTACTGTTTTTTTTTTTTTTTTTAATTCTGAAATAATTCTCTTTGTTGCCCGCTTCCCCATTAGGTACAATGCGGTATTCTCCATTTCACTCTGCCATCTCGATCCGTCTCTCTGAACTTTCAGAGGGAGGAGAACTCCCACAGCTGGAGAAGATGTCAGAACATCTGTGAGGTTTGCCGAGGAGGGGGCCTCTAGGGTGGGGGGGCAGCTGTATGAGCAGACTCGTAGGCAGCAGCTCGCCCTGTCCATATATCTAAACGCAGCCCTCCCTCGCCTCGCCTTGGGCGCGCGGCTCTCCGTTTCGCTGGGTTTGGGGGCGTGACTCCGCGCCGCGCTCCTGCCCAAGGTCATGGCACCCGAGTGAAGCGCGGCCCGGAGGCGGGCTCTGGAGGCCAGGTGTGCGCCGCGGCTCGGAGGCCGCCAGAGTGATGTTTAATGAATGGGGCTCCTGGGGGGCTTCGCCGCATGAACCGGGCTGTCAGTTCTCACCGCGGGAATAATCTGCAGCCGGCGGTGATTCACGAGCCGCGGAAGCGCTTTCGACGGTGGATCTGTCTGCTCCCCTCACCCGTCTGCGGTAAGTCGGGTTGGGGGGGGGGGGTTGCTCTTCCCTGGTCCCGCCTTGAGCGGTTCTCTCTCCGGTCAGCGATCACTGCGCCGCCACCCCCGCACAAGATCCCGGGATGTTTTGTAATTCCGGGCAGAGTAGGTTGCCTCAGCCGGGCTAAAGGGTTCTAACCTCAACCGCTACCTTGCTCCACAAATCTTCCCTGCCCCTCTTGGGGAAAGTGAAGCCCAGGGATCACCTGGGCAAGAGGGCCCTATTCTGCGGGTTCCTCCCTCTGCATTTTAACTCCAGGAGAAGCCTGTTTGTTTTTGGACCTCCAGAAGCGGCGCTTTATTAGAATTAATGTGCCACTTCAGAGTGGCTCGCGGAGAGAGTCCCGGGCTCTCTGTTGTCACTTCGAATAAACGGGAGCGGAAAAAACCGATCGCGTAGACGGGCCCGTTCCAGGAAACAGAGCGGCACAAACGATTCTCTTTCTCTTTATTTTTAAAGCGTTCCAGTGTCTGGGTTACGTAAAACTTCAGTGCGCTTTCTCAGGGACGGATTTCAAAAACAAAACCCAATTTAACATGTTGGCGCTACTTGGACGTACAAGCCGAGACTGTTGTGCGAATTCGCGGGAGACAATGAATATGTATGACCTGCCTGCATGACTATAAATATGCATCCTTTAATCCGCATATGCATAACTCCATGGGGCATTTTCTGCCAGCAAAAGGCACTTTTCACCAAGGACTGTATTCTAGTTGTCACAGAAAAGGACATTCATGTTTGTGTTTTTATGAAGTACTATATGATGCTGGTTAGTATAATTTACCGTGATATTTATTTACTCTACTTTAGGCAATCTTTTCTTCTTTACTGAAAATCCTTGCCCTGCAGTGTAATTTTACTCACTTTTAGTAGAAAACCGTGCCCTAAGATCTCTCAGCCCTCGATTAGAGAAGCATTACAGTAAGCCCTTCCGCGGTTGTCACTGGGGTGAGTGTCACTGGAAAGTAGTGGGTGACCACCCCCAGGGGCGCTCTAATGGGAGCGGGAGTGGGCGTTGGGCGAGCAGGAAGTGACCTCACGGGTGCCTCTGGCCTCTAGGAGCGCATTAACCACGGCTTTGAGTCACCCGCCGCTGGACGTTAAACCCAAGTTTCTGTCGCCGTAGTTATGCCGACGTCGCACACGAGCTCTCATCTGCCGTTCGCCTTGAGCTTTCAAACTGGGAAGCACTTCTCGATGACTGCTTAACTTCATGGACAGGCAGACGGAGCTTTCGGTTAAAGCTTGAGTGGGGAAACGACAGTTAGCCTCGTTAGCCTGCCTTTAATAAGGTAGTAAAATGGCACCATTAAAAATGTAACTGTATGAGTTGGCGCAGATCAATTAACAAGACTTCATCGTTCCCGTTTCAGATTTATTTGTTACTCGGCAACAACGTGAATAAAAAGCGGAAATTCTTGTTGAATCAAATTCTCAGTACACTGTTAATGTACCAGTTCCTTTCAGCGGGGTCAGAATGCGTTTATCACACATTCAGCTTAAACAAAAATGATATTATGAGATGTACATTGTGCTGTATCTTTTTAGAACAATGTTGGATTTTTGGCTTTGAACCAGGTGGTTTACCTAAATGAAAGTGTGTCAATCAAAGGCCAGTCCAGTTTCCCTGGCTAAGGGGACCCTAGATATTTATTCATTCTCTCACTTGCTGAGTAGACACTCAAAGCAATTTACATTTAAAAACGTTTTTTCAATTGACGTGGTTGGACGCACTTCACTGAAGCGATTCGGTTGCCTTGCTCAAGGGTAAAACGGCAGCGCCCTCTCGTGGTTACAAGCCATACGCTTTGATCCCTGCACCACCTGCCACCCATAGTCCTAATCTGGTTAAGCAGTGAATGAGCTGCGGATAGACCAAACGTTTGAATGAAAACAATGTCGTAGTTCCCTGCAGCTCTGAAGCAGTTTGGAAACGGCCGTCCCTGAGGCATGTTGGCATTTTTTAGCAGTCTGCCTTCCTCCCAGGATCAGTCATGCAAATGGAGACGAGGTTTACAGAGGTGTGGGTCTTAAATTTGGTTATAGCTCTGCCACTTCTCATTGCCTGTGTGCTCCTCTGCCTAACGGGGGATTTTCAGCTCGGGTTCGGGATGGGAGGCACGGGGCGACTCTGACCAGGGCTCTAGTGGCCTCAGTAATTCCGTCAGTGTAAAGGGATTATGTCTCAAATCAACACCATTTTGTCTGTCAGAGGAGGTTAACGGCGTAATGAACACAGAACTCAACATGTCCAACCCGGTTGTGTTTGCCAGCAGTTGGTCTTCCTTAGAAGAACGCTGTGCAGGCTGGGAATTCTTACCGCGCAAAGGCGTGGGAGGCTTGTGTGTGATTTATGCCGGTTTGTATGGGGGGGGGTTAGACGGAAAAGCATTCGGCCGTTCACTTTGTCAACAGGTTTTCAGTGGCCTAAAAAGTCATGCAACATTCAAATGGCCTCTTCCCAGACAAAAGATGATCCATGCTGTACCCAATCCTACATGCCCCTGGTGTACGATTATACCCAGAATGCTTAGCACACGTTTTATCCTTTAGTATATCTTGGCCCGTTCTCTCCTGCTCTTACACTGAAATTACGTTTCGGTCAAGGTAGCGGCGCGGCCCGCTAATACCCTGTGGAAGGCCTATGTCAGTGTTTTACAAGCGTTTTAAAACCTTTTTACAAGCGCTTGGCATAACAATGCTGATTCTTCCCCAAAGAGAAAGACGTTGGCCTCTGATAATGGAACTAGATGCCAGAAATGTAGATTTAGAATATAGAATGGACTCTTTTGATTCTCGAAAGATGTCATTTTTGCAGCAGTTCCCAGTCCCCTCGAGAGATTTCTTTCACCGGAGTTCCAGTTTGATTATGGTAATCATCCATTTTGAATGAGCTGTGATGAATGAATTATGAATTCTTGAATGCTGAGAAATAATGAAAAGATTTTAAAGGCCATTTACAAATCAAAGCTTAGCATTAAACTGACAAAGTGACATTACACGTCCGTTTATTTACTGTGTGTTCCTTTCTTATATACATGTGAGATTAATCTAAAAGTCATGTCTTATGTGATTTTCAGAGATTGGGAAGCCAAAAAAAAACAAAAAAAAACTTTTCTGCAATGATCTGTTTCGAATTTTACTTGTGGCCTCTAAGGTTTTGCACCAGTCAACACAGTCTGCTCGCATTCTCCAGATTCTGTTGGTTGAACATCGCAGATTCAGAGCGCCCTGGATTTGGGACAATACTAGGGCAGGGGCCTTGGGTCGTCCCGTGAGAGGTGAGATGATGTCTGGGCGTACGGGGCGTACGAGTGATGTTACTCAGCTTGTGTAGAGCCACATGGTTGTCCTCGCGACAGATTGTGCATACTCACCCATTAGTGATGGGTCACGTGTCGTGTTTTAAAGGGAACGTCGGGTTATCATCACAACCTCGGTTCCCTTCAGGTTGCTGTGTGTGATTGGTGCTGCAGTGCCTCTGTAGACAGAGGCGGAACTGTTCCACCTATCCATCTATGACTGCCCTGTGTTCATTGTTCCTCTCCTCTCCTCTGGGCCACTGGGGGGGAGGGGAACAGTACAACACACAGGCCACTAATTGGCAAAGTTGGGAGCAAACGGAAATCTCGGGAGCTCCCCAAAACCAACAGACTCCTCCAGGCAGCTAATTATGTCCACCTCCGAGGCCCGAGACTGCAACGACGGCAGACACTCCCCGGGCTGAATTAAAGTCAGACTGTGGGAGAGGCTGTGTGGCTCTGACATCCCCTGGGGGCAGATTATCATTGTCTTATGCCTGAGTGGATATTTCAAATGGAAACAACACTGGTGGTCATAATTATGCATGATTCCAAATGGCACGGTTCGCTCCGTTCCTCATGTTATTTAGTTTGGAGGCACTCTACACGGCCAACGTTTTGCTGTGATGGAGGAACGCTTGGGCAATAATGCGTAGGAAGGGTTTAGACTTTCCACTCCAGAAACGGCGTCAGTGGGGGGGTCCTGTGCTTACTGGTGATCGTTTGGGACAAGATCTTCAACCGTTGACTCACTGTGTGATGGTGTGAACCCTTATGTACTCATGTGACGCTCTGTGTCAGACGCTCACCTGCTTCCTGATCGCAAATTTGACCTGGTAAAAATCAAGCCGTTAAGTTACCAAAAGTTTGAAATAAAAAATTTGTTAGATCGAATTCCGTCAAAACCGAGGATGAGAGAGAATGCTTGGGGCTAAAGTTCAGCTGTGGTGATCTTGGAGAACACAGCCTGGCCTACAAGACTTAAGACCTATGGGAAGAGGAATGAAAAACTGCCAGAATGTTCTAACCACACTGATCCACAACAAGGTAGGTTTGTGTGGGCCTTTCCGCTCCAGGTTATAATCGGATTCCTGAGCGATTGTAAGCTCTGGGGAGCCCGCCTTTACTTTTGTAGGTAATTTAGGAAACGGAGGGCCTCGGTGGCGAGCTGATGCGTTGGGAACACAGCAGGAACATTGTCAAAAACGTTGAATGGAGCTTTTCTGAAAGAGGGTCTGTGTGCTTTTCTTTTATCTGCTGGGGGTCAAATCTCGAAGCAAGGACTAATTGAGCTCTGTCAGCTGTTTAAAGCCAGGTCACCCACCTGAAGCTACCTTTTGTGTGGTAAGATGGAGCTCTGGGTGAACAGCAGGTGTGTGTGTCTGCCTCATGAACAAAGGTACATGTACATGTAAAACTACCTGCAGTGCAAGACGATTGCCCTTGGCTCTTAATGCAAAACATCAGCAAAGTGTAAAGTAGTGACACAAGGCGTAAAGTAAAAACCCATTTTAAATGGCTTTGGATCTGATAAGCAAAGAAACTAATGAAAAGCTTTAGATTGGACCAGTGCTTAGAGGTTGGTCTGAAAAGTTCAAAAGTTTGCTGCCTTGTGAGCAGACAGGTGCAGATGTTTATTTGAAATGTGGTCTGTGTTCATCTCAAAGCTGTGAAATTCAAGAGCTGACTGTGGGTGGCTGATTGGTCGATTTTATAATCCTGGGTTTTCCCTATCTTACACTTGGTGTCTGCGGGGTTAAAATATGTCTTGTTTGTTGTACATGCAGAATTTAAGATGTACTGGGAACCATTATTAATGAGCGGTTTTTCCCCCCATATATTTAAGTAACAGGACATCGCTAGGTTCCTCTGGACATTTGAGTCTATCTGAGCAAAAGGACATCGGAACAAGCCTCCACACCCACTAATTTTTGTGTCAAAGCATTAAAGAATTAAACACAAGGTATTTGTTCTCGACAGTCAGAAATATTCATATTTCGTAATTGTTGTCTAGAAGAAGCAGTTTTAAAAAACGTGCAATTAGAAGTGAGTGCCATTGTTTTTAGCATTTAATGACCAGGTAATACATCATGTGGAAATTACGGTTGTAACACTAAAATTAGGCTTAATCCATCACCCCCATCTCTCAAATACACACACACACACACACACAACCAAATCTCCTCCCTCCGGCATTGAATACATTTTCATGCAAATACAAAAGCTTGTTTCTCTAATTTTGGGTAAAGAATGTTTATTTGCATACCCAGCTGGACTTAACTCCAGATTTATTAGGATAATGGCATGGGTCATTTGTTGGGTCATACCATCTGCGTGTTTGCAATGGTAACGAAACTTGCAGAAGTTGAACATGTCATATTGCATCGCTGGGGTACTAACTGAGGACTGAACAACGGATGTCCATTTTGAAAATTCGTTGTCTTTATTCGATCCAAAAAAGTATAATCCGTCTTGCTGTTATGAATAGTTCAGGTTTGAAGTTTTCTACATTAATTGACAGTAGAACTATTTGGGAGAAGATGATGTTGTAAAAAGCCTGTTTTTTTTTTTTTTTTGATAATATGAAACTAAGTGGTATACCAGAAATCTGAACTTCTTGGAGGAAAATGCAAGGCAGATCGACGCTGATTTGCAGAAGTGGCCAACAGACTTAAAGACTTGGGCTAAAAATGCTACAGATTCAAAGCCTGTTTAGACCCATATGTGCCCTCAATTTCAACAGGCATCTGTTTCTCTGGGTGGGTGTTCCCTCTGGTAGTTCACGGTGGGCTTCACAATATCATCTCAGCCCAGCTATTCTGCTGGCTTCATCGAGCTTAAGTCCTACACAGTGACTCACTCCTGATTGGTCCGTTAGTGACGAGAGTTTATTGGTCAAGAAACCTCAGGGCCTTGTGTTTGCATGTGTCCAGCGATAATGTGAAAGCTAGCAGAGGAAGCTACATTTAGTGGTATTTAAAAAAAAGCAGAAACCTGGTTGCGATCTTGGATAACGACATTTGCGGTTAGAGACGCTAACTTTGCAGTGCATTTGCACGTCCTAATGTCCCGTCACTCGCGTCGTCAGTTGAGCCCGTCTCAGGCTGAACTGCGACAGGCCTTCAGTGAGCCTCTTACATCGAACAAAAAACCAGCATCAAATGTAACGATACAGCCCTCTTTCAGCCATATGGCGCACTCTGAATTGTTGTGATGGCATCGTTGAGGAGACTCACCCCAGTAGCTATGGAAAGGGGGACATTGAGGGTTCCCTCCCGCCACAGTGCGGCCCACCCGGGTTTCCTTACCTTTTTGTGTACTAGGGTTCACTGCGCATTAGCTCGCAAAATGCCAGCAGCTAGTTGGGCATTAAAAATGATTGCTACAGTCCCCCCCCTTAACGCTTTTAGTTTACCTCTGATAAATTCCACTGAATGACCAATGTGAAGAAGCTGCTTAGTCTGAACGGGTTTTATGGCCGCAGTTCGGCATGCGAGATGGAAAGACCGAATCGCGATGAGAACGTATTCTTACTGCAGTGTGGCGTCTGCCCTGCCCTGCTCTTGGCCTCAGTGAGGAGTCTGTCTCGGTCTTCGCAGTGATTACATTACGGCAGGCATGCCCTGTGTCGCACAGCAAGAGTCACGCAAACCCAAACCCAGATACGGGCCGGAGACAACACTGATCCTCCCCAGCTCTTGGCTTCCGGCCGAACCTCGCTCTGGGGAAACCAAGTCGTAAATTCTGCCCACGATGTCGAGAGCGGGAAGCAAAAGCAGGGAATTGTTTGCAAAGACGGTGTTTGGTTTGTAACATTTACCCTACTGATGGTTAATATTTCTATTTCCGGGAGCCATGGTTATGATGATATCCCAAAAATCTCATAATTGAGCATCATTTAGATTTTCTCTTTAAGGAAGGAATCTAATTTATACTCTACACTACACAACAATTCTCTCTTTGTAGGAGTTCTTTTTACTATATTAGTAGAGTGGTAGCAGATTTTGTGTATTAATATATGCTTTCCATTGTACATTGTACATTCTCAGTCTTTTCACAAAGATTCAGTTTGTCAAGATCATCTATGCTTTATTTAGGGGTGTTGCTCATTCTTTACGGACAGACTAGTAAGCTGAGGTTAACGAAACACTTCTCTTGTAACCCAGCAACCGCGGAGCCGTTATGGCATCAGAGTTCCACCTGATGGATCCATACCACACTAACGTAGTGTGATACAAAAATTACGAGCTGGCTGTAGGCGTCGTGGTGAATACGGGATCATACTCATCGGTGTGTCTAGGAGAACAGGGGCATTTGTTGTGGATTTTTTAAATAAACACCGTTAGCAGCGTGATGGCCATCACAGAGGAAACACCTGCTCTTTTGTGGAGGAAGATTTTAGTTATTGCATATTTTAAAAACATCAAGAGATATATAAGGATTACCTTAACTTAAATTATACAAAAATGCAAAAATAAATCGCCAAAAAGAGATTGCAAATATAATCTGTTTAATTCAATAGTAACAAATAGTTTACTAATGTATTTCAGGCTTCAAAATTAGATATTTTTTTTAAAACTTATGTATATATACATACACACACAGTCAGACTAAGTTTACTTATGTAAATTGTTCCTGTTACAGCTTTTATTTTTTTTTTAAACCAATGTCAATGTACTTTAGGCTTGTTGGAAAATATTAACTTTGGACTTCTGTAAAATAATGATAGAACAAATTGGCCCATCCACTTAACACTCAATACGTTCATCAGCCTTAAGTAACAAGAAACTCGTCTTAAAGGTGCATTTGTATTTTTCTAACTTGAAATGGGTAGAATAAATCTTTTTTCCTCTCTCTCTGGAACATATCTATTACATAACAACAACGATGCTACAGATATTTGCTATGGCAACAGTCTAGAACAATATCGCTGCACTGATCTTCACTTAACTGAACACAGAAAACATAAAACATCTTTGCGATGAACCAAATGATCCACTTCAGATTGGCAAGAGTTGAGACGATCTTTGTCTTGCTCGATGCAAAAAGGAGAGAACTCTGCCAGAGGTCAGCGGTAACAATTTGGCTCTTTTTAAAGGGCTGCTTGTGTATCACACGTTAATGAGAAGCCAGTTCAAATATCACTTATCTTAAATTTCTTGAGCTCTACCCTCTCTTCTGTGTATAAACTTGTCAACCTGCGCCCCCTTGTGGCACAGCACATCGTGTAAGGGTCCAATTGCTCGAGGTAGCCTTGGAGAAACAGTGCCATAGAAGTGGCAGAGCAGACGGCCACAAAATAAATGCGTATACCACCGGTACATTACTAACTAGGATTTGGTTTCAACGTTTACATAAAAAAAGCGTATACTTTTTAGGACCAGATATCCACTGATGGAATCTATTGTTTGAAAAGGTAAGGATTAATGCTTCCTGCAGAGAGCAATGAGGGTCTTTGTTTCCGAGGGAATTAAATTAGCGATCGGATACGCAGAGTTAATTTCCTGGTTACCATTTTATAATTAAAAGAAAAACGGCCTATTCTACAAGATCACAGAGAAGAACGAGGCTTCATAAAGAAGTTGAACTCAGAAATTTGAAATTTCTGGCTAGGCATTTTCTCCAGGCCGAGACCAGGAGGCAGAGTGTTTACAAACACAGAACAATCAGAAAATTAATTTGTGTGGTTGTTAGTTCATCCCTATCTCGCTTGCAATAACAGTTTGATTTGAACTTCATGTAACAGAACAGACAGCGTGACATTTTGTCCACACTCACATTTCTGTAATAGTTTACGCTGAAACGTATTAAAATTGTGGGCAAACCTTCCGTAACGCTAAGGCCAACCCACTTAGCAGCGGGATGACTTGTGCTGCGTTGGTCCTCCGAGTTAAACTCCAGTGACACGGAGGCCCTGATGCGGGCTGAGACGGTTCCTCTCCGGTCGCTCCGCTGCGGTCAGCAGCACACACTTACTTGCGGTCGTCGATGGTCTTGATGAACTCGACCGCCGCTGTGAACTGCATCCACCAGTAGCTTTCCTCCCCGCTCAGCCGACTGGAATAGAAATTATTGACGTACTGGATGGTGGAGAGCAGACAGGGCGGGTTGGCCTAAGGGTACGAAAGGAGGCGGAGAGAAGATGACGAGAGCACATTTTTGGGACTCCGGAGAGATGCGACGTTGTATATTATTATTTAACCACAGACCAAGGACCATTTTACTACTCCGGTCTTTATTAAAATACTTGAATGAAGTATTGATTTGTCTCACCTTTATCAGGACGAACACCAGCACGGGGACAAAGTCGTCGGCCCCGGGGACCGAGTCCTCATTGGCCAGGCTCAGCAGGTTCATGATGGCAGAGCACATGCGCGAGACGCACCGGACCTTGTCCCGCGGGGTCTTGTAGGCGCCGAGGGTCCGGATTTCCGCCTGGGCCGAGGGCCAGGGCGCTTCCTTCAGGTACACCTGGGGGGTGGGGGGACAAACCCATAGGATATCACTTCCACACACGCACACTGGCGAGACACAGCAAAACGCCTAATTATAAACGCCTTATATACATCGATCTCGCCACATACTCCACAATAACTCCATTTCCTGCATGTTATATGCAATCTCTCTGCTACAAGACTGAATCCCCACAATACCCAAGTGGCAGGCTTGTTTATTAAGGGGCTGCGTATAGATATGACGCAGCGCTAATGAACTTGCGAACGGGAGTAAAAAACCCCATTACTCTGACAGAGAAATCGAATTTGTGTGAAATTAAACCTTAGAACCATTCATTTTTTAGGCACTCACAAAAGTAGATCTCGTTTTTTCTGCTACGGCAAGTATAATTTCCAATTACTCTACAATGTTTTTTGAGTTGAGGGAATTGTATTCACATAAAATATTAGACGGCAACAGAAAAAACAGCACTGGCAGGAGCCGTTTAAAAAAAAAGATTCAGAAAATAACGAGGTTTGTATTTGGGTTCCTGGGGTATAAATATGAATACAAACCCTGTCGAGGACCTTCATGTTGGCAGCATTGAAGTACAAAACCAAAACGATTCGCTTCAGTCGATACAATCACACCCAGAAAAGTGGATCAGGCTAAATCTGACCATATGAGGCCCAGAAGAATAAATGGGCGGGTTGATAACCGTTACCTCCGGGATCTGAAGGGCTTGGTGATTGGCAGTCACGACTCTCGACAGCCGCTGAATATGCTCCTGCAGGAGCCTGAGGGTGGGGGGTTGAAACAACGTTGTGAGAACAGGTCAGACTTTAAAAGCGCTGATTAATGAAATAAACCATGCAAAAACAGGGGCTGCGCGTGTCCTTGAGAAGCGTTGGCCAAGCTTAAGGGGCTAGAGACTGCCACTCACTGGTCCCTCAGGACGTCCCCGTCCAGGTTGGGGTAGAAGGCCAGCTTGAAAATGCGGTCCATGACGCTGTGCTCGATGGCCGCCTGGGCGTCCTGCAGCTGCTCTTCACTGGCATGCTGCCACGTGGCGTTGTTGGCCATGGCGCCGTACAGGTTACGCAGGAAGTCCTCCACCGCCGCCGTCTTGTCATCTGCCGCCGTGCAACCCTGGAACGCTGCAGGGGTGGGGAGGTCAGACAACAGGATAGTACTGACAAAGGGCACAGACCAGGTCAGACAACAGGATACTACTGACAAGGGGCACAGACCAGGTCAGACAACAGGATAGTACTGACAAAGGGCACAGAACAGGATAGTACTGACAAGGGGCACAGACCAGGACAGACAACAGGATAGTACTGACAAAGGGCACAGACCAGGTCAGACAACAGGATAGTACTGACAAGGGGCACAGACCAGGTCAGACAACAGGATAGTACTGACAAAGGTCACAGACCAGGTCAGAGAACAGGATAGTACTGACAAAGGTCACAGACCAGGTCAGACAACAGGATAGTACTGACAAGGGGCACAGACCAGGTCAGAGAACAGGATAGTACTGACAAGGGGCACAGACCACTGGAATGCTGCAGGGGTGGGGAGGTCAGACAACAGGTAACGGGTAACGAGTGAGAGTGCCGGTGACCCAGACCTTTAATGAAGCCCAGCATCTGGGGCTCCATGTGCTCCAGCAGGAGGCGCACACAGACGGTGGTGAAGCAGCCGTTGGCCACCTCCTTGTCCCGCAGCACCCTCAGCAGGAGGCGCTCCAGGTGGGCCTGCGCCGTCTGCAGGCCCTGCCGACACCTGGTCAGGTAGGCGATGTAGGGCGCCCTCTTTCTGCGTGGGCAGGCACAACGGGTGCATCAGCCTGGGGGCTGGGTTGTCGCTGGGTTGCCTCTTCTAAATGCAACCCATACAAGCACGCACTCACTCACATGTGAAAACATACACATACACATACAGATATGATACCTATAGTCCCCAGCGATGGCGGCCAGAAGCGTCAGGCAGGTGCAGCCATCCAGGTGGCCAACGCAGCGCATGGTCTCCCGGATTTGGGCCATCTGGTTCTTGTCCTGCAGGTTGACTGCTTCTGCCAGCTGGACTTTCAGGAACTGGACAATTTCGTTGTCTGGGAGGGAGTCGGAAAGGGCCGTACGTCAGGATCGGAAATCATTTCTGTGGGGTTTGTCTCAGACGGGAACCAAGGCCGGCGTCCGCCGGATTTAAATACCCTTTCCACTGGCTTAATAAGTCTCTCAATGTAGCGCTCAAGCCTTAGAAACAACATAAATCCAAGGGCAGGCAGAGCAACTACCCTCACACAGAGGCGATGGCGAAATGAAACGCTGTGTGCTTTTAAAGATCCGCAGAACCACGCACCTTCCTGGACGGCCGGGTCAGGCAGCCTGTTGCCAGCAGTGTAGGTGGGAACCATGGCAGGACAGACCACAGAGTCTGCAGAGCACAGGGCCAGTCTCAACTTCTTCTTGGCGTCGCTAAGAAGGAGAAGGGGTGAAGACAATCAAAAACTCGACATACACACACACACACGTACATGTATACACTTACGCACATTCAAATGCACCCCATCCCCTCTCCATCGACCGTGTAACTGGAGAAAAGACCTGAAGGAGAAAGCTGAGTCCGGAGGCGGGGCTGTCTGGGGGGCGGGGTCAGGCTGGTTGTCAGCGGCGATCTTCTGCGTGACCTCAGAGTCGTGAATACAGTCTTCTTCTCCACACGTCCCTGAACATAAACGGACATCATTCATTAATCATACAGCTGGTAACTCCTGACATAAACACAGACACACACAAACTAACAGTACACAAATGAGTATAGGCGTTATTACACTTTTGCCTGTGGCCATAACACAGGTTCTGCAAACTAGAGAATATGACCTGACTGGAGAACTGTATTATTGTTGACACTGTTATGATTATTGCCAATAGCAGTTAAAATCCAGGGGCATCCCACAAAACCAGGCTGCTGCTGGAATTGGTGTAAAGCAAATTAGTGACTCAGGTTTCCCACTGTAACACATCCAGTATAGTTATCGTTATTTAGATGCCAATCATTGGAAAATCCTCTTGGTGTTCTCTCCTGTGTCTTTGGCCGAATCCCTAGTTAAGATTACTCATTTTGGCCATCCAGTCGCTGGTTTAATTGACCACAGTAAGTATTAGCCTCTGGGTTGCAACCGATGTTGACCTACTGGCTTCAGTGTGCTGGGTGCTTTTGGCTCCGCTACCGGGGCGGAGGAACACCCACCGGGGCTGCCGTTTGAGGCTACCACTGGGGCAGAGGAACACCCACCGGGGCTGCCGTTTGAGGCTACCACTGGGGCAGAGGAACACCCACCGGGGCTGCCGTTTGAGGCTACCAGAGTTCCATCTCCAGGAGAACTTCGCTGGATGTTCCGGTACTTGTCCAGGATGTCCTCCGCCGCTTGGGTCTGCGGGGTCGGTGCGGTCGGGGACTCGTCTGACAAAAGGAAAAACCAAACACAACCTTCAGGGCAAGACATTGTTTGGACAATCAACAAAGCCGTAATAACGCTGAGGATCAGGAAACAAAGCCGCATTAACGCTGAGGATCAGGAAACAAAGCCTCAATAACGCTGAGGATCAGGAAACAAAGCCGCATTAACGCTGAGGATCAGGAAACAAAGCC
>JAOYSI010049552.1:0-26192 GCA_025775065.1 Hiodon alosoides | reverse complement strand
TATATACACACACACACACACACACACACACACACACACACACAATACAAAGTGATATGAGACAACCAAAACCACAGTATTTTACAAAATATATATTAATGGTGACATAAACTACAAATCAAAAGTCTAAAATTTCAATGAAATTCAAGCAAAAACAAATGGACGAGTTCTTTGTTGAGGTACCTTTGGTTAAAAAGGAGGGATATTTTTAGACTAAGTGACCATTAAAATCAAGGCTTGAGTAATGGAACGAGCCAGAGGCTTTTTAAGCATGCTCATTTTCGGATGGCATTAAAAAGCCATTCTTAGACCCATGTTAGTCCTATTAATTAACTACGTAATGCTGGATGGTCTGAAAGAGAACACAAATAAAACTAACATTGATGAATATAACACTCATTAAACACTTCTGCAAAGGAGGGAAATGTCTCCTGTGAGACGGATATCACCCCTAAAGTCAACGTCATCTCTAAGTTAGCGTTTATAGTACCTCCACGACTCAGTTATGTGTAATATCGGAGTAGTGTCTGCATTTTGGCCTATACCCACCATTTCCTGCTCGGCTGTGCTAATACAGATCAACAGGGTCGCACTGAAAGCATAATGTATAGTCCTTTCCACCCAAAGCAATGTAACAAGGTCACTGTAAGTACAGGTTCAAATTTTCCATCATCGAATTAGATCTGACATTTTCGGCGAAAAAAAAAAAGGTTTCTCTTTTTGTCCGCGGCTGCCAGCGTTGAGCCGAACAAGTCAGAGCAGATGGAAGGCAGAGATCAGCAGACTCGTATGAGGAGAAAAGCAGGGCGTTTGTTTTCCAAAGCCCGCGCCCGGCTACCGTGTACGATCCTGTGATGGTTCCTACAAGTTCAACATCAGACGTGGGAAAATACTGTTCATAGCTTTAAATATTCTAATTAGTTTTAGAATATTCACGAACCACTTATTTATTGATGCACGATGCAAACATTCTCCTGATCAAACTACTGCCCTTTTATTTTGCTAAGTCCTAGGGATAGCTTATGCAGTTAAACAAGCTGCACTGAATTGCTTCGACGGGCAAGTTTATTTCTATTACTGATTCTAAAACTGCTCAACACTTTCTATTGTTGACTACTTGCTTTAGACTTCACACCAGACACAAGAAGACACTATCTGACATTGTATACACGGTGCTGACATTTTTGAGACTATTGAAATGTAGTTTTGAATGGCAAATATCTGCTCAGACTAACAAACTCGACCAGTACAGGAATGTTTGCTGTACGGTGGGGGAAACTGAATCAGGTGAATGGGAACGCGATTGCAACATCTTGGATGACTCGAAGCCAATTTCACATACGCTGATTGACCATAGTAGGGTTCCACATTCATCTCACCCCGCTTCTCTTTCAAATTTCATCCTGAGCTGCTTCTGTGCAATCCGCGATTTTCCAACGCAACGAGCCAAAGAGCCGTTTCCCCTGTTGCCCTGCTCCCCCCCGTCCGCCCGCAGTTTGTCACAAAAGATTTTCACCAGAGGTACGCACGGACCATTCGCACCAGCCGAGTGGAGTGAGTCCTGACGTGTATTTACAGCGTAAAATTGGCACTTAACAGCCGCAACTCCTACATCACCCCATGTTCCCACCATATTCAACGTTTGTTTGAGGACATAGCGTTTCTTTTTTCCCCTCAGGGTTCCTCTGACAGTCACAATCGCCCCTTCCTCCTTTGTTATTTATTTTTCAGCCGGTTTGTTAAGGGAGACGGCGGCGAGATCTTTCCCCGCTGAAGGGAGGCAGCGCTTCCTTTAGTCCAGGGAAAGCAGAGGCTGGATGTTGTCTGGATCCTCGCTGTTGACTTTCTCCGCTCGTTTAAGCACTCCGGGCTCGACGACCGACTGGGACCTACGGAGATGCATTAAAACATGGCACACAGTGGAGGAGCTGGTCTTAGCAAGTAAGGGGAAAGTGAGCGTGTGCGAGTGTTAGCATGCGCACGTGATTCTACACGTGCCCATGAGTAGAAGTACACACACACACACACACACACACACACACTCACAGACACACACACTCACACAGACACACACACACACAAACAGATGCGTTTACATAACCAGGTACACACAGACAGACTTGTATATGGATATACAGGCGCCCGCACACAACACAGGCCTTCATTAAATCCTACTCACTGTCTGACATGTAAAGAATCCTGTCTGGTACTTGAGCCAGAATGGCTTTTTTAATGAAAAAAAAAAAAAATTGATGTTGAAACTCGGACAGTGAGTTGACCTACTTTTGATTTATTTCCCTATTAGACGCATAAGCAGCTTGGGGAATGGGGAGCTAGCGTCGATTGTGAATTAATCTGGAGCACTTTGGTCCCAGGCGAACTACACTGGGACGCATTGAATGGCCGGATCGAGATGGCTCGTACATAGGAAAACCCAAAGAAATCGCAGGGTGCCTGGTTGACCTACGGATAAAAGCAGGAATCGCATGCAGGTGTACAGGACGCAAGCACAAAAAAATGACTGCAGAATCTGACTGGAACTGCAAGCTGAGGCTAAGGGATAAACCTTGAAATTTCACAAGTGGATATTCTAAGCCTGAGTGAGATGAACATTAAAAATAACAACTTGCAGTGAATCCCTTGCAGCCGGGTCTGGGGGGGGATCTCTTTAATTACAGGGCCTGTGAAGAGTGTAAATAAAGCAAAATCTCCCATTAACACGTTTTTCCCAGACAGCTCTATGCAGGAATCACCCGGTCCTGGGTGGCGACATGCCTCGGTGAAATTACCTCTTCTGTCACAAATTTATTAGCGCAAACATGACGTGACCTTTCACGAGTGGTGAATGGCTGATTGGTGGGCAAGGTAAAGTCACAGTCTTTAACTAGTGTGGGACGTGACGGCTGACAGCGACGCAAACTTCAACAAGAGAAAAGCGGCTTTTTAACCATGATTATCAGAAGATAATGCTGGAACGAGTGGTCGTGGGCGCTGTCTGCCAATTCCAAAAAGCATGAGTCATTTCGGTGACAGGAGGCTATAGCGTCCCCGTGGCTTGTGTAATGTAATAGGGCAATAGAAATGTTTCTAACTGTCGCCCACCCAGGCGATAAAAAATTGACAGAGGAAAGTTTGATAGAATTAGTTCCCTGAACGGAAGCATGACCGTAAGGGTCGCTGGGACTACCACTGAAGGGAACGTTCTCGTTCCCCTCCTAGCTCACGCGACAAGAGGGTGCACTTCAGTTCGAGCCCTACCGATTTAGGTGAGCTCGCCTCAGGCTCTCCAAATTCCGGCGTCATGACAGACGGAGAGAGACAGCAGATGCTACGACAAACACCGGGGATTGGAGATCTTCTATCTAAGCCTGGAACGAATGGCTAATCTGAGTCTGAGTACGGGAGAACAAAAATCTGATTTATCCTGACGGCTGAAGATCCCCAGAGTCGCTTTTGAGCGAACCAGTTGAGGGTCTGTAGCACGACTTTGGAATTACAACAATCAGACACAGACAAACAAAACAAACACACATTCCTCCAGGATTCAGATATCATGACGTTTCTTTTTGCATGAAAATAAAATGGTTTTATTTTTAAGTTAGAAACTGAGATGCACCACGGAGCAGAGAAGACACTTCTAAACATAAACAGCCAAGCGAAACAACTGGTTTTGGCCTGAGTGGGACTCCATCGACTGACCTCTTCATGGTCTTGGGAGACAGGTCCTTCTCCAGGTCCTGGACAGAGAGGGTGTATGATTGGGGGCCGTACTCGCTCTCCTCATCATAGGCGTGGTCCAAGAGCGTGCGGGCCCAGGTGCCCATGTCGTAGGGGGGCAGCATGCCGCCCAGCTCCGAGGGCAGGATCTCAGGGTGGATCAGCTGGTGCAGGCTGTTCAGATTGTTCCCGTGCATGAAGATCTGTGGAAAAGTTTTCACACAAACACACACACACACACACACACATACAGGAACATGAACACACAAACAGACACACGCACACACAATGAGGCACAGAACAATGCCACTAACGGCACATCTCACACAGCTTCACGAGGAGTCACTTTTCTGTCCTTCAGTTCAGCAGATCGTCTATTGATCATCTACTGATCGTCAATCGATTGTCTATTGATAGCTAACTGTTCTGAAGGACAACATCTCGTCGCCTATGTGTTAAATACACTGGAAAAGGATGCCAATTAAACAAATAAATCGACTAAGGAACAGATGATAAAATAAATCAAATACGGTCTAAATAAGTATCATCCAGGAAAACCTATTTTTTGAGGGGTGGCATGTATGTGTTTCCTTGACTCACTCACAACGCGTTATCTTCTGGTCAATCACTCAGACTGAACGGTTCAAGGCCGGGTGAGCAACTTTCAAAATACCAACTTTCCAGCGCTGTTTCGAGTGAGATGTCTGTCGACATTCCTGTCATGTTACTCGCGTGTGTGAAGAGGAGGCATGGATCCTTCCCTCACCCGTTTCCTGGTTTTGTCTTTGAGGAAGGGCCGTATGACCGTGTACAGGGCGTGGATGTACCAGGGCTGGTTGACAAAATGGATCCCACCAAACCGAGCCGGGAAGCTGTCCTGAGGAGAAACCAGGGAGAAGAAGAAGAAAAAAACTGTTCAGAAATAGAATTTTAAATCACCCGCAGCATGTGGAAAAAGAAGGCTTTCATTATGAACTCCTGTTACATGGACCAGACGTCCTACAAAAAGGAAAGAATGGATCAGGTTTTTAGCCTATTAGTGGAGCCAACTGCATTGTGGGATGTGTGTCTTGCGGCTATTTCTCCTTGCCTGGCCGCTCTTTTGTCCCTCCATTGTATCCTACTTTCTGCAGCTGTAGGTCAATCAGCCCAGCTGTTTTTTCATTGAGGACAGTCGAGACGCTGTGGTGTTAAATTGAAAAACAATTCATCTCCCCCATGAGATTGCTTTGTCCGAATACACAAGCAAAACATGGCCCTAATTAATAATGTATGACGCTGACTGCAAAAAAGCCCGGAGACACACCAGCGTAGGGGAAAAAAAACGAAAGTTTCTCTCTTAACCCTACTTCGTAGTTTGAACGCCTAGAGAGAAGTTCAGTTTTACACTCGGAAGTAACGAGAGAATGATAAGATTCAGCAATAAGTGAGTACGCAATCCTTTTGCGCCGGATGACTCACCTTTTATCCCACTGAGTGGATGACTGTGCCTTGGAGGCAAATATGTACTTTATTTTACATGATTTAGTTCTCAGCCCATGCTGAGCAACCAGAGCGACTTACACGGCTCACAGTGTTTCCACTTCAGCCTTTTATCCAGCTCTGTATCTTGCAGAAAAAGCACCTTCCTAGGGGAACAGCAGCAACCCCTGTTCCAACACACGGCCAACTGCTTACACATTACAGCGGCTGAACCACGATGGCACAAACTTCTCTAAACCAATCAGATGGGCCCAGTTTAGCGGGGTTTTTTTTACAGACCCCAGGTAGGGCTGTTCAAAGAACATAAGAGATGTCAGACCGGCGGACAGACAGTGAGACATAAGATTTTATCTTATAACGTCTGAGGGGGTCAGATCGTACCCGCCCCGTTCAAAGCAAGCAGGGATCAGGTATCTCTTTCTCTGTCGTCCTCCGACGCTCAAAAGGCCAACTGGCCTCAGCTCCTGCCGCTTCCTGGCTCTCCAGATCAACAGTGGCCTGAGCGCAGGGACACCAGACAGACACGACAGGCGAGGGAGGGGATGTGGAGGAGTGCGTGAGCCCCAGTGATGTGATGCCTTCATCAGGGATGGAGGCAGCACTATCAGCCTTAGCCCCCCCCCCCCCCCCTTCCCCCTTACTGCACCATTCCGGTACCCTTGGTGTGCCAGCTGTCGGGGGTTGGGCACACTCAGCCAAACATCCTGTAACTCTGAGGGCGTTGGTCCATGATCCGTTCTGCATCTGTTCCCAAAGAGAGCTGGCCAATCACATTTGAAAGGGGGACATGTGCTGGTTCAATAAGCTGGTGGACACAGCGAGAGATTCCTCCCACATCTGAGAAGCCAAATGACAGCCTTTTACGCGTTTGAGCAGATGGACACGTGCCACACGACACGTTCAGAAAACAATAATATAATTTGCACACAATATGCCTGCCTTTATCAGTGTATTTGTTTCAGTCGGAGAGTCCCTTGGCAGAAGGATTTCTTTACAGATGATGAGTCTGGTAAAGAGCTATCTAATACTCTCACATCTCTCTCATCTGTTTAGAAGTTTGGGAGTGGCACACTAACATCACGGACGGTGTGAACCAGAGCGTCGAGTCAGGCTCAAAGGACAGAGCGTTCGGTGAGCAGCAGATGAAAGAATTTAGCACCTTACTCAATCAGACTCAAAACTGTTCCAGTCCAGTTCCTGTTACCTACTACAAATCGAAAATTTGACATAAACTGCCGATAGCTTTCGAACTGCAGCTGTGCTATCGCAGAGTTGATTTAATTGTTCCTCGTATTTGTTAGTGTGAAGGCTGGCAGTGCCGTCAAGAGGGATTTGCCTCTCCCCGCTGAGCCACTTCTGCAGGCTGTCTAGCCTACAGTGTAAAAGTGACGGGTGGCTTCAAGGCCACTAGTATTTGAAGTGACGAGTGATTCTTCTCCGGCGCTCCCGACTGTGGTGGTGTACAAATTGGGGGGGGGGGCATTTTAAATAATTGACGATTACAATTTATCTGAAAGCCATTTGCAGGGGGGTCATCATCTGCAGTTGGCAGGATAGTCAATGTCTGGGTGGGTTAGCCTGCGGACCCAGTTGGTCAAGCTGCTCAGACACTTGCTCAGACACTTGATACACATGGTTCGGGGCTGCCACCTCCAGGCTGCTAAGCCACGGACCCAAATGGCTGCCAATAAGTCACTCAGCGAGAAAACCGCTTTTCGATGTATTGGGTTTCCTCCAGGTTCTTCCTAGTCGCTCCAGTTAACGTTTACATCACACTATATTACATTACATGTGTGACAGCATCGTGCATTGGCTGTGGTGTTTGCTGTTATCACCGTTCTGACAACTTGACGGACTTGACGGGCTTTATTTTGTCCGACTCTCGTCGAGGTTTTGATGATGCATGAATGACCTCTGAGATAGACAGTTCATTTGCCGGAGCCATGTCCTTTGGTTTTGCTCTTGCGTTGCCGGGAAACCGTTTTTAGCCCAGTTAAATTGGTGACCCGGAGAACTGGGTTTCAGACCCGGAGATTATATATTCAGATCTCTAGAATGTAAAAAAAAAACACTGTTAAAACCTTGGTTTTAACTGTATGGATCCAGGATAGATTTCACCTAATATTTCTGCATATTAAAGAATAAATATGAAAGTGACATAAAAATTGTCATGGATACGCTTCTTTGTGCTGCTCCTCCGTCATGGAGAGACACTGACTCCAACAACCAAAAAGAACAGAAGCCGTGTGGTCCTTTAATGTGTCCCGACAGGAGGCCGACCCCACAGAGACCCCAAGGCAGCCTCTGTAATTAGACAGAGTGCGGAAGGATTGAAGGGACCCACGGCAGGTCACAGAAACAACACTGACCGGGCCTCGAGGCGGCCTGTTTGGACCTGCCCGGCTCAGCCCGTGGGGGCCTGGTGATTCAGCGCCAGAGGTGCCGCTCCTCATGCTTCTCTGCAGACCGCGTCAGGAGAGCCGGATCTGCCAGCCAAATTCTCAAGCGGACAAGCAATTAGGCTAATACGGGCCCCGGGACCCAGATACGTCCGCTGCGGTTTCTCCAGCTGAACTGGCAAGCCCGCCGTCTGTGCCAGCACTGCGGGCAGAAAGAAAACGTCAACCTGAACGCCCAGATGGGAGACTCAAGCAGCCAGGACGGGAACCATCAACCTGTTACGCATACACAGAGCGCAGACTTTACCCTGTTACGCATACACAGAGCGCAGACTGAACCCTGTTACGCATACACAGAACGCAGACTGAACCCTGTTACGCATACACAGAGTGCAGACTTTACCCTGTTACGCATACACAGAGCGCAGACTGAACCCTGTTACGCATACACGGAGCGCAGACTGAACCCTGTTACGCATACACGGAGCGCAGACTGAACCCTGTTACGCATACACAGAGCGCAGACTTTACCCTGTTACGCATACACGGGGAGCAGACTGAACAGAGAACTGCAAAAGGACAAGACTCTCTCTTCGGGGCATTTTTATTACAGACAAGCCCTAGTGGTTTTTGTAAAGTGGACAAACAGTAATTGGTAAGCACCGACTTCGCTTTACAACATTTTCAATATGTATTGAATACAAACATTTTCCTGAATGCACCCTTGCAAATTTAGGCTAAATACTATAACCTGTAATTTCCACAAAAGGGATGGATTCTGTTTATATCAACTCTGTGTATGAGGGACAAAGAACTGGTGCAAAACCGACCCCACCCCTTTTTTTTAGTGCACACCCAAGGGAACACTACAGCTTGGATTCAGTTTCTGCTGTTCCAGTGACCGGGGTCAAGTCCAAGACCTAAAATAAACCCAGAAAGTGGGTTATCTAGGGTTACAGATATAATATTTTTTTTTATTACTTCAGTTCATCATTGTGCTCTGAAACAGGTCTCAATATTTACAGTTAATATATCACAGGAAAGGTTTTTGTTACAGGGACAAAAGAAAACGAACAGCAAACAAATTTAAACTGACGCACGGCACCTTTTTTCCTCACAACTGTGCTGTGCCTGAATTTTGTGTTGCGTAAGAGACGTCAGGTGTGAAGACGTTTGAGCTGCGCTGCATGTCTCACAGATAGCCTCCAGCAAGGGACTGGCAATCTGTCTTCTGTGGCAAGCCATCCCCAGTCCTGTCAGCTGAACATAGAGTGAGCTAGCAGCACCCTCTGGTTAAGCGTCAAGCCATATTTTGACTGAGGAAACCCTAAATAGCATCAGCATAATGTATGTGAGTCCGATGGAAGCAAATCAGTCAGCGGGGGGAGTCTACTGAATGCGCGAGTGCAGAGGATTAAGGATATTGGTCGGGACTTTAGGGCGATGTCCCCAAGCTGAAGTGCGTAACCAGCCAATCCAAAAGTCGGGCTTATTTGAGGCAAAGCTGCACGAAACAGCCCCCCCCCCCCCCCAAATAAAATGATATCTTGGCGTGACATTTGAATCGCTTGCTGCTTGATGCAAAGGAGCGAACGCGGAACGCGTTGTGATGAACAGAATGTGGGAACTGCTCGTTTCCATTCGAGCTGGCTCAATCTGTTTTCTCTGCCACGTGCTGCATGGGAGCGTTATGACAGATGAAGTGTTCATGTGCCTGATTTAAACCTTCAGATCGGATTAAAAATACAAACTGGAACCATTGGAACCTCACCGTGATAAGAGCATTCCGAATAAGAACATTTGGTGGTGGTGGTTCATCGTTAGCAAAAAGTTTATAAAGGAATTAACTGCATTATTTAGTTGCTTAGCAGGTTATCTAATCCATACTATCCATGCTTTATCCAATAATGCAGATGAACAAATGTGATAAGGCCAGAGCACTTTTGTCAATACAACATCCCGACAGCTACTTTTTGGTTTAAACCGACAACCTACGGATCAAGATGTGTATCTTACTGGGACAGACGTGACACGTAACACAGCATTAATGCTGCTGCATCTACTCCGATTTCAACCAAATTATTGTGCATACATCCACCAAATTATTGAGCATATATTCTGTGCACATAGAAGCGTGGATGTCTTGTTCATCTGGTAATTTAGAATGAGAGTCAATCTTACTTGGTAAAAAAGTTTATTACATATAAATATATTCTTTGATTCAAAACCCCCAACACTACACCAACTACAACATTGTGTGTCTAAAAGAAGTCACCATTAGTGGCGGTCAAATTCTTACCTCCAGAGAGCAGTTATCAGACAAAGCTGACATTATTACTAGGAACAATGAAGACTTAGCAATATTACCTGTTACTGTCTAAACCGTTTTTTTTTATAGAGTATCTAACTCATTAGTAACACTAAGGTTTTGACTAACAGCTCTTCTTAATGGATTAAGATTACAGACATTAGATAATTGAAACGTCATCCTGTAATGTGCTGGTGATGTAATTTTATCCAAAAGAACAAATGGGTAGCATCGCCTAGCACATGCACACACGGCCTTCCAAACGCACGCCCACCCGGCCAGATCGATGAGCGTGCACCCGCGCTCCCGGACATTCTTGCCCTGTTTGTCTCCACTCGCACACACACACATATGCACACATGCATCCGCGTGCAGCCCCTCCGCTGTGCTTGAATGACAGGGGTAGGCTTCTGTCTGCTCACACAGCCCATCTGGAGGGTGCATAGCATGGCAGTTAATGAGGTTGCCAGGGAAACTCGTTGTGGGGTGGGGTAGGGAAAATCGTCAGCCTGTGATTGGCTGCTGAGCATGAGTTATTTCTCAAGATTAAATAGGACAGGGGGCATGTTATATATTTTCGTGCACCATGGTAGACAATTTACCATGAAACTAAAGTAGCAGAACAGCTACTTTAATATCCTATTAACAGAACAAGCGCACTTACCTAAACAAGCCATCAACCTAATATGACAGTGAGCGCAGCGCGCTCAATGTTCTTTAGAGAATTTTAAAATATGTTTTTTTTTTTACATGTCACATCTCCATTTTCTTTTCTCTTCCGTTGCAAAAACATTGGATAGCCCTCCCTGAAATGAGCTGTCTATGTCAAATGGTCTGCGCCAACTCTGATGGGTACCAGCAACCAAGCTCTGATTTCTCAAGTTCAGAGTGGTGCCCAGAATAAGCCACCCATCTGCCGGAGAGAACAATGTAAATGCCTCCTCACAGCAGGTCCTTAACCATCCGAGCTGCGATCCTAGCATGCGAGGGCAGACAAACGGCTCCACAGGCTGCTTCTGATCCCCACACAATTAAGACAGAGCAGGTGTAAAGCAAATCATAAAGAATAATGCCTGCCTCTGCTCCTGTGGCATCACAACAGCTCGAGTCACAAACGCAACCAATGGACGGGCAACTGCAGTCCCTCACCGGTGGGGTCCTTACCATAACCCAACTCTGTTTCAGCACTGTTCAGAACCATCTACAGTCATTGGGATGAAGAAAAAAAAAAAAAGAACAGGAGAATTCCTGGCCCACAAAACCGAGTGAGCCTAACCAGATCTCTTAATTTAAAAGCTGTCTTAACCAGGAATGCAAAGTTAAGAGAAGAATCATAAAGCCTCAGATCACGTTATCTTTTATTCAAATCATAAAGCAAACAGACTCACTGTGATCACTGTACTCTATTCACTTGAGGAATTATGGTGATGGGAGTTATCAATTATTTACAGAAAAATCTACATCTGGAGAGACGTTATGTTTCTGCTTGTCAAACACATGAAATTAATGAACCACTCTGATGACAAAAAGCAGTGCGACAAACACTGAAACGTTCCAACCAATCCACAGTTAAACAGACCATTGCCATGTATAGTCTTTCGCGACCGATCAGCCGCCAATCAGTGCCAGAAGAAACAGGCGAATTATTTATTTTTACACGCCGTAGGAGTCAAACGAATGGGGCCTTTTATGCATCAGAAAAAATCATACCAAGCCCACCCTTTTCCAGCTTACAGTGGATCCGAATAAGTTTCAGGGGGACTCCCAGTGATGCTTACGCACATGCCCCTCAACCCCAGTGCAAAGTGTATTGTCGGGGTTATGACGTGAGAGTGAAATGTAGAAGATTAAAGGGTAAAAGCTTAAAATGGAACTCACTTAATCCTTAATCAGACAAACGGGGGAGGGAACGCAGGCAGGTAAATTGATCCGCAGTGTTTCATTTAAGCTAGAAAGCTGTGGCTTTAGAATGGAAACGGCACAACACCGCTGGATCCCAGGCCCTCATCTGCTCCGGGTTAACGCGACTGCATTAAACGGGCTACTAAATGTGTTCGATTCAGGCGTAAAAAAAAAGGAGCATCCTATTAGCAAAAAGCCCAAGGGGTTGAGAGAAAAATGTGTTACCTGAAGACCCTCGATAGCGAGCCGCAGCATGCTAGGTGTTAGCTTCGACGCCTGCTTAAAGGTGAAGTTGCTCCAGTCAA
Organism: Hiodon alosoides; assembly: GCA_025775065.1. Lineage (NCBI taxonomy): Eukaryota > Metazoa > Chordata > Actinopteri > Hiodontiformes > Hiodontidae > Hiodon > Hiodon alosoides. Next base: position 14,079 of record JAOYSI010049552.1, on the reverse strand, counting down.
TAATCAGCACAAATCCATTCACCTGTAGTTCAGGGTCCTCAATCATGGCCTCCAGAGACAACAGGATAGCCCGCAGTATATCCACAAACGTATACCTGGAAGAGGATGAGGACCGTTAGGGACCATTCTTTGCAGTGTGAAGATGGTCTACAGAACAGGACGGGTTGCAGGAGACGGATGCAGCAGTAGTGAGCTCTGCAGCCTCTTATCGTGTTACTGCACATTTATAGTTATCGTGTTACAGCACATTTATAGTTATCGTGTTACTGCACATTTATAGTTATCGTGTTACTGCACATTTATAGTTATCGTGTTACTGCACATTTATAGTTTATTGTTAAATGTGTCTGCTCATTTCAAGCCACGTCAAATGACAAATGTGTGTCTGCAGGCAAAGGTATGTCAAAAGAGTTCAAGTGTATTTGGAAAAAAAATTTCATCCAACAAATTATTTAGTAGTACTTAGCAGTGCAGTTCTTAACTGCATTGCCAATTGCGTAACCGTACATCGTTGAAAGCTCATTTGATTTGCAGCAGAAATAGATGGAAAATTTAATTTGACATTTTTCAAAGATCAATCTTTGATTAGAGCACTGACCCGACATCTCGACCTAACCAGGTCCTGACCCGTGTCCCGTGATGTCAATGTATAGCGTTGCTAAAGGCCTTCCTCCCTGGCGTCACACGTTGTGTTGTGCCCTTTTTAATAACAGTGCCCTCAGAAAGTCTTACAAAATGAGTCCATCAAGAGATGAGAAATCTACAGATCTGTTGTACTACCCTGGCGTGGAGCTCTGGTGACAAAAATGGCTCACAAGTGTTTAACGAAAAGATGACTACTGTCTACTGACTACTGTCCCTGCCACCTGTTTCTTGTACAACAGTCCGATATATTCCTCCTCCCGGATCAGATCAGATTATGACGTGAGAAACATGCCTTCACTAAACTAAACTTTCACTTGGGGCTCACCTGAGTCCGCCGCTTATATCATTAGGTCTGCCATTAGTGTGCCACTGAGTGCAGTGAGAGTGGATCGATCACTCAAGTTTACATCGTTATTCGGAATGTTAGAAAGCAAATCTCGGTCAAAGTACATTTTCTAATCACTCGACGTGTTAGTATCATTATACCCGTATGAAATTATATCTACAGCATTTACAGGAATAATTAAACAGAAAGTGAAAATCCGTGGTTCTGAAAGAACAGCTCCAGGACAAACAGTAATTGCAACTCCATTAAAAATAAAAAAATCTCAAATTTTACCTGCTCTGGTCCCAGTTAGCGGCAAAAAGAACCAGTATTTTTCTGCCATAGCGGTCCAAGTTGGACAACACGCCTGGAAATCCGTCTTTGAGAGCTTGCTTGATTCCCGGGTCTGTTGCTTTTAAATTCTTGAACATATCCAAATTTTGCTGTCTGTACTCGAAATACTGAGCCAATAGTCGGAACGCCTCGAAGTGGTTAAATTTCCGCGCTCTGAGAAATCGCAGAATAAAAGCGTCGTCCGTCCTAAGAAAACCAATGTCTGGGCGAGTGATGATCATGTCCCTCACCTCCTGTATGTCCTGATGTAAAGTGTCGGGGTTTTCTTTTAACTCCACCTTGGCTTTCTCCAGTGTTTCGGGAGACAAGCCCGCTTGTAAATGAGTCATTTCCCTTTGTTTTAAAGCGTTTGTTGAGAACCGTAAAAGAGATAAAGTGCGATAGCTTTTAGCAAGGATCCCCAACCGCGAATGCGTCACGTATTTAGAACCTCTTCACTATATAGGTTTCAAATCAATACTTGCTTTTGGAAATCGTCCTTACCACCGAACACTTTGAAACATTCATCTACTTTTTAGACAACGCCATTGTTGTTTGCATTTGAGCTAGCACATTTTTGTAATTGTTTTTGTGTGAGTTCGTCCAATAGCTATATCAAATTTAAATATCTACTATTGACAGAGGCGATATTAGTAGCGAACAGTAGGAAGACATTTAACATTTTTTTTTTTTCGTACCAGTGATGGTCACCATTGAAACTTAATGCTATAACGTTCATTCACCCATCCCTACCCCGAAGCTCCAAAAACAACAATTACCATTTAAAACCTTACACTATCCTACCATCAAACGACCAGGCTATGCGGCACCCTGCAGCAACTCCTGTCATAACTCTCCTTTCAGAATGCATTTCATTTAAGAGCAAAAATCTCAGACAGGCTAAAGAATCGTGTATCCTGGTCCCGCCGCCACCCTCACTTTTTCCTGGCAGTAATTTATCATTATGTCTGTATGTTGGCGTTTAATTGTAGGTTTTAGTGTTTCGGTCCCCCCCCCCAGGTCTCCCGGTCCAAAACGCCTTATGCTTCGATGCGACGCTGGATGGTTTACGTCAGTACTGCTGTTGCCGCTTTGTTGCTGTTGAGTGACTCAAAACCATTGCTCCGGTGGTATAGTCGGTCCGTCGTCACATGGCGGAGGGAAGGAGAATCATTCACTCTCTTTTCACCATAATCCGACACCTGCTGTGTGACGGCAACCAGCTTGTGCTGTTACAAAATTTTACAATCGACTGGCTTCTTATTCCTGACGCAAATCGATATAATATTTGCTTTTGCTGGAATAAATTAATAAAATAATGTCTATGCTGTACATTTGAGATTATTCCCGTTTGGAAATATGCTCTCACGTCAAACATCCCTTTAATATCCGTATAATTAGCAAAAACCAGCGAACTGCATTGTTGATGGGTGACTGATCAATAGAAGTTAAAAAGTTATTGACTTCGGGGGCAGTTATGTGTTTGTTTGTTTATTTATTTATTTGTTTATTTATTTATTTATTTATTTACTTACTTACTTATTTCAAATGTACTATTCTTAGACTACCCTTCGTCGTTGCATTAATGTGCAAAGCCAACCATACCATAATGTAACAGTGCTCATGAAACTTCACTCTCTCTTTCAGTTGTCTGCTTTCCAATGACGTACTATTAATTTGGGCGGAAAAGAATCCTTATCAATTATGAATGCTACCGTTCCTATTTTTATTAGACATTTGATGTTTGTGTTAATTGAGACTGGTATCAGTTATGTTTCTTATTCATTTCCATTGATGGAAACCTGAGAAACCTGAGCATAGATGTTGGTGTCCCTAGAAATATTTATATTTTTCACATGGAATTACAAAAATGTTTTGGCAAGATTGTGGCCACCACCAATCCAATTTAGAACAATGAAAACTGGGTCCAGGGCTATCTATTACAGACCACCAGCTGTTCCCACGCAAGGCAAGCCCACTGCAGCCGAGCTGTGAACATAAACACGGGTCAGTTTTCTGTTGAGTTCCCTCTCTTCTCTCCCCCAGCAGGGACAAACAAACGTGTTCACAAGCTGTGCCGTACAGGTTGGTTGAATGGCTGCCAAACAGGGAGAGAGGAGTCACTGAATACGCTTCTGAGGACTGGGAATGCTCACACACACATACTCACACTCACACACACACATACTCACACTCACACACACACATACTCACACTCACATACTCACACTCACACACACATACTCACACATACTCACACTCTCACACTCACACACACATACTCACACACACATACTCACACTCACACACACACTCACACACACATACTCACACTCACACACACTCACACTCTCACACACACATACTCACACTCACACACACACATACTCACACTCACACACACAAATACTCACACTCACACATACTCACACATACTCACACTCACACACACACACACACTCATACTCACACACACACACATACTCACACTCTCACACACACACAAACTCACACTCACACACACACACACACACAAACACACACACACACACACACACATAGTCAAACATGCTCACACACACACTCACACACATAGTCAAACACGCACACACACACACACACACACACACACACACAGTCAAACACACTCACACTCACATCCCACTTGCAAGATGAGCAGTGTCAATATCTTTAACCTACCTCGTACCTGCTGTCCCATACCAATCAATATCCCACTTTTACTTATAAAAATGATACACAGTGGGTTGGATTTGGCGAGCACAGCTGAAGCATACCTTAGCTTGGTCTGTGTCTGTCGGACAATGGCACTTTTACCTACAATCATCAGAGTCTAGAGTATCTCTAAAAGCTATTTAGCTGTTCTACTTCTGATGATGCTGATATGTCCTGTCTGCCGTTTTCCGGTTGCATCAAATGTACCTTGCCTCAATGGCTGTGTAAGTTGCCCTGGATGTGAGCACCTGCCAAATAAACAAACATGAATAGGGCCATTTACATGGTTTACTTGTGTATGCAATCGCCTGCTACAAACAGCTTTGTCGAACAAACACACCAGGTGACCAGTAGTCGGCATTCCATGGGGAGAGACTGTGGTGTTAACAGTTTCCTCCTAGAAGTGTAACTTCACTGGGATGCAACGGGTTTGCGAAGGCGCTCCTTTACACTGGCCTAATGTTCCTCACACAGGCCGTTGAGGTGGCAGCAGGGGCCTGGCCTGATTGCCAAAAGTAGGTCTTCACTTTAGGTTGTGCTTCTGCTTAGTGAATTTTTAGCTGGTGCCCCGCATCTCCATATTTCACAGTCTGGTGATCAGGTACGATTCAGGCCTGCACCTGTTTCTGGGTGTGTGGGATGAGATAAGTGGGGAGGGGGGTTGGGGTGACACGTGGGGGCAGCAGGACCATCAGAAGCGAGACTGGGTCAGAGGGAAGCAGAGAAGACAGCTGTGAAAAGAATTAAATAAAAGAGCACCGGGTGGGGGGGCCACAGAGATGTGGAGTCGATAATTGCATTCTGTAAGAATGGGGGAAGGGGGTTGAATAAATAGACGTCTCTTGCATAAGAAATTGGCTTTGTCGTAGAGAAACAGCTGTCATTTAAATTGGTCTCTGGCAAAATGGTACAACTTAATGAACTCCTTTGCTTTTGACATATTGGCCTTAAATAAAAATGATAATTGTATTTGGAGATTATCATTCAGTTACCAAAAATACTGCATTAATGTGCATTGTAGTGTAATTCATATTCATGCTTACGCCACAAGCCAGGATCTTAGGACATTGAGATTTACTCCGGCAAAAAGCTTGACACTCCTCAATGAAGTTTGCACAGATCACTGGGGTACTGTTAGTTACCTAAGACAGATGGGTATGAGTATGGAATAACATACTCACAGGTTCTCACAGATGCTGCCATACTGATAGTAATTATGGTTATGATGTAATTTACCCCAAGACGAAAGGTATGCAATTGTCTAAAGTGTTTCAGCACCTCGTGTGCATGGACAGCACACATGTATAAATCAAATCCTTTGTGTACAAAATAAGAAGTATTTTCATAATTTATCAAAAATTCAATAGGCACTCTGCTACACTGGACTGACATTCCTCACATAGGCATCTGGAGAATTTATTTAGATAACTTTCCAGCGTAATATAAACCTCAAAAATGCAAGAGAAGGGGAGAGAATGGGAGGTCAATGCCATTTATTCAGCAGGAATGGCTTGGTGATGGTAATTTTCTGGAGACAAATTTCATCTTCTGAACTTTAAATGTGATTTTTCGAGGGTGGCAGCAGAGTTTATTAAAGGAATCAGTTGCACATTCAACCCCGGCAGCTCCAGTTTGCATGAGCGGAAATCGTTGAGTCGGTTGGTGTTTCACGAGGCAGATGAAAAAGCAATCAGGCCTGTGGCCTAGGGCTTATCTTGGTGTGCAGATGGCTGAAGAAGACAGTTTCTGAGTTATCGGACTAGTCAGTGTTTCTGTTCCTCAGATCAATCGCCTGACCTTCCCCTCTCGTCTAACACTCTGTAGTTTAGGGTGATTTTTAGCTTAAGTTGAAGACAGAAGATAAAGAATATTTGACCCAAACACGCACGTTATTCCAGTTGGGCGTGGAATTTAAATTTAAAAACCCAGTAATGCCACATGACGTTGGAGAAGGCTACAAAGACAGACCACGGGTCGTGTGACATCATCAACTCAGCTCGCGCTCACTCATCCTGACTGTGATCCAAATGGTTAATGGTTAATGGACTCGTGCAGTTCATCGCAAACACGCCCAAGGGGTACGCAGACATCGCTCCAATGTTGGGAAGGAGCGGTGTGCTGTATTCGATGACTGCCCTGGTGTTATTTTGGTGTTATCTGGTGTCATTTGGTGTTATCTGGCGTTGTTTGTGTAGGAAGGCCCGTGACCGTAGACTGGGGCGGAGTCAACTGATACGTTATGTAAAGTTATCTTATTCTTTTGTGTAATCCTACCTGGATCCAGGGGAAATTTGCGAAGGGCACGTCATACCTGAAGGGGGCAGTATTGCATCACTTAAAACTCTTGCACTTCACTGCATTACCATGTGACAACAAATCAATATTTAGACAAAAAAAGTTACTCAAATTATTATATTCATTATTGTTTTGCTTACAATGTTTTATTAAAGTTGACTATGGGGTTATGACGTAAATTAACAAATGTCACACTCCCATTCAAAAACAAACATTCATTTTGTAGAATTGTAAGAAATTATTTGTACTGTGACAAATGAGTGGATTTGATATGTTGCCAGAGGGTGGCGTTGTGTCGCAATGGAAAGACTGTTAAAGATAAATTTAACTCATTTATTATTATTATTATTATTATTATTATTATTATTATTATTATTATTATTATTGTTATTATTATTATTATGTTGTTGTTGTTGTTTTTGTTGTTGTTGTGTATAAAATGACAAAGAAAAATATAAACTTGAATGATGTGTCCTGTCGTACATTCATTCTTTAATTTTTTTTATTCTGTTCTGGTATTGATCCAGAATTGCTAATGAGTATGAGATCCAAGAAATCAATTTGGGTTTAATGCTGACCATGCTGTCACATCGGCTTGCTCATTTAGCAGATCTCTCAGAAAGTGCAGGGATGGAATCTGACCGTAGGTTGCGCCTTGTCATTCAGCAGTGGATTTGTGACGTTAGATGCTGATTGTGTAGGAAATAAATTAGAGGCTGACGTAAAGAAAGTAAAAGTAGGAAATACAGGACACAAAACTTGCTCCCGGCTAATTATTATTAACGTAAGAAGACTTGTTCTACATGTCGGTAATGTAGGTAAATTGAAATTGAAACGTAAGAAGTCCGTCAAGACGTAGGATTTTACAGCCTTTTTGTAGGAATGTTAGCAACCAGTGGTCAGCTCGTTTGATTGGTGTATTGCAATTTTAAATCTGAGAAACGAGATGGTCTTTAAAAATATATTCCTCCTGGATCAGAGCATCGGCAAAGCAAATCTATATGAATTCATTTGGGAAACATATTTCCACATGAATACTGCTATACTGGCTTCATTGCATGTGCAGACACATATCAAACACTGAATTATGGGAAACCCTTGTTCCCTTAAAGAACAATATTTTAATGAGCAAATCTGCCATGCTGCATCATTAAACAATGTGTCACAACTGTGCACTTAACAGTGTGTGAGGTCACCTGTCAAAGCCGTGGCACAGGTCATTGGAGTTCTTACCATGTGGAATGACAGGGGTTAACATGGCTTCAGTGTGATCAAAGAGCAACCCAACTGGTTTCAACCTGTGCAAACCCATCAACCCCCCGACCCCCCCTCGTCTCCACTCCAGGCTATGCCACTGCCTGCAACGGTTCCACGACAAAAAATATAGGATAAGGGAAAGAAAACTGTAGTAAATCAGCAGAATCCGCTTGAGGTTGTGTTTACTCAGGAGATCACTTCTGCACTGCAGACGCCTCATGCTCATTGCTCAGATTTCCTAATCGGCACAAGGGGGCGTGGCATGGGTGGAGCCAGAGAGATGATCAATCTCTTTCGAAAGAGCACTTGGGGGGGGTACACACTTTTGTGCTTGCAATGGGGCTACAATGATTAAGAGGCTTTTTTAGCAGCATAGCAGCTATGAAATCTGTCATGCACATGTTCCTAAAATTCAACAGAAAGGGGTTTCAGATGGTGAACAAGGGCTGATAACAATGGCAATTTTGGAAATTGCTCCTTCGGTCCAACAACATCATATTGTTATTGTTATTTAGGTATTTCTGACATTTATACATACATATATATATAACAACAAATCATATGTGTGTAAGTACAGAACATCCCAGATGTAACATAAATACAGTCTGTGTTCATTTGTTCATGAGAGGATACAAAATCTTTCCAGGATTTAACAAAACATCCACAGCCTGCTTTTTATGTCTCGTACAGTGACCTGCATTAAAATGTGCCGTCGACTGTAATGAATTACAATGGACTCTAACCCTCTCCTTTCTGGTAATATATGTGGACTGCCTGATCTCAGGAACGCATGCAAAACATTTCCCAATTCAACAGTCAGATCTTTGTTTTCGGCCGACAATGAGAAAACTTCAGCCCAATATGGGAATCCCTATTCCAGTGTTAACCTGGCCCAGTAGGCGCAGTTTTAATTGATAGTGGCCACTGCTATGGTGCTCTTACTTCCAGTTTTGGCACCCGGTCAAAGGGATTGTGTCCCTCCCATTCACAATCACTTCAATGCTGCCTCCTGGAATATTCCCCAATAAGAATTTGCCTTTTGTTCTCCAAATTTTCGTTTGTGTTTTTGTTGTTAGCCGTTTATGAAAGGCTGTGTGGAGTTCCACTCTTTCGCCGAGTGCCTTGTTCCTTCACAAAGGGAACAACAAGGAAAGCTTTCGGATGCTTGGCAAAGACATCATCTGACAGTGATGTAATGCTCAAACTAAGAGGGGATTGGCCAAAGGGGCAACAGGCTATGCTCGGCCCACAAAAGGAAAGGGGCACAATCGGCTTAGAGCTCAATCAGATCCGAACCCCGGCTGTCTTCGCCGGGTTCCATAAAGGCAAGCATTCATGCTGTTTGACAAATCGCCACCGAAGCATAAAACGAAAGGCAAATCCCGGTCCGTTTTCTGCCTTCTCCCTCCCCCTCACTCTCTCACTCTCTCGCTCTCTCTCTCTCCCTCCCTCCCTCCCTCTCTCCTGCCCTTTCAAAGCCCCCTCCTCCCGCGGTCCCAGACATCATATGGGAAGCAGGCAGCAGAAGAGTGGGAAAACTTTGGCCCACTGAACCAAGCCTTTCACGGGTGTGTCCGTGCCAGGCTTGGAGCGATGGCGGTGGGGAGGGCTCTCAAACGGCACAGCCATGAGTAGCACATTGTTCACCAGGGGAAGTTTTTTTTCCCCCTTTTCCCACATGAAGGGCAAGTGTTGCATTGTCCACTTTTTTAGCTTCACAAAGCACATCCCTTATTACCATTAAATCTTTAGATTCCCTCAACTAATTGTTGTATTTTCTGGATATGTTCTCATGTTCAATTGTTATTGGGTTTTGATTAAATACTTAAAAACATTTAAAACGGGAATCTTTATGGAAAGGAAAAATAAACAGTGAGGTAAACTTTCTTGCTCAATTTTTCTCCTGCTTATTTTATAGTATTCCTTGGTTTTCTCATAACTATTTAGAGATCGCTGACATGGAACTAGAAAAGCCAGCAAAGAAACAATTCAAGCGTTCCAAACTCAAACAATACTTAGGCACACGACATTATCTATTACTGAGAACCCAGTGTTATAAATCCCCTTTTCTCCTGTTTCCAGAGAGATGCCTCAATTTACTGGACAGAACTGCATCTATTGGCACGAATTCGATGTGAAAGGTTTGCATGGCCATTTCAAGGCATTTTGCATGAAGTCACTCCCAAGGTTTACATGGCAAATGTGAATGGAAAAGAAAGCATCTGAACAAAAACGCGTACAAAGCATGATTCTAAACACAGACGTGCCACTCTCAATGGAAAGAAAAACACCAATACTGAGTCTTAATGAAATTCTCCAAAGCTACCAATTCAGCAGAACAATAAGCTGTATTTACAGCTTAACAGGCTTACGGAAGTGCTCTCCTAATGAGGATTATTAGGCAGCCAAAGGGTTACTCTCGGTCATCAACAGAGTTCTCCCCCTGACCCTGACTCTGAGGTAGGGGTCAAGTCCAGTGACCTAAGTGGGGGAAGTGTTCCCTGCTTGTGTTCCTGGATTCCTGGATTCGGAAAGTCAAACATTTCCACCAAAAAACAAAAAAAGGAAGCATGGCCCTTAAGTTAAGTTTTCTATACCTGTGCAGCAGGCCTGGGCGTGCACGGCCCCCGGGGTGGGCAGAGAGAGGGAGACAGCTCTTTGGTTATACCTTTTATTTCCCATTAATTCATTATGGGATGAATGGGAGCACAGCTTCTCCAGGACCCCCGTTGCTCCAGTCCTGACTAGTCTTCAACCTTCCCATATTCTCCAGTGCATCTCAGTCCACTGGCCCCCAATAGCCACCTGCTAAACCTCAGGTTTAAACACCCTGGAGCTATCAGTCCTGAGAGAAAAAGGGGGTTTCGCTCCTTGTTACTTGCGGTCACTGACTCCAACACACAGCTCGCATCTGCAGCCTCTGGTAGTCTTCGGACAGAACTGTAGAACTGTAGAAACGCTGTCTTTCCCTCGCCTACTAAAAACGCCCTTGTTTAGACTGAAGCTAGTTTATCTTCCCCCATAAGGTTTATGTTAATTATTGTTATCATTATTTGAACCTAGGCATTAGTAGAGATTCCTGTACTTTGTGTTGTTGACTTTTGCACAAATGTGGAACCCTGTATTGTACTTGTGATGCTTAAGTAATCATGTGCAACTTCCTGTAAGCCACTTTAGATAAGAGTGTCTGCTTAATGAGTGAACGAAATGGAAATCCAGAAGTTCTGGATCAAAGCTTACTGACAACCACACACGGTGAGGTGCATGGTGGGAAATAGGGCTCCGCAGTTCTGTGTGCTGTCTTGCGGGCAGCACAGTGTCGGTGTTCGCAGAACACTTTGACAGCCGGCCACTTCCTGTTGTTTCAACATCAAACATATGACATTTTGGTCCGTTTGTTCTCTCTGTTTCTGCACAGTGACTTCGTCTCAGTGCCCCTTTTCCACCGGCACATTCTACCCAGCCTAGTCGGTCTGGTTTAGGGCGTTTTCCCACCGCACGACCCGAGTCGACGTAAGTGATGGATCTGGAGAGTAGTGCATAGCAGCTAAACGATTTTAACAATTTTAACTTAATCTGTAACTTCTCCTTACAACCAAAAGGTTCAAATGTGAAACAGCGGCGTTAGTATCTTTTCAGCTCAAGGAGCAGTTCAGCTGTCTTATTTAAAATTTTCCCGGATGAATGTGCCCACAGTTTCTATAATTTCATTAGAATCCCATTTGGAGTGACAGTGGAAACAAACTATTGACATCTGTGGAAACAGACTTGGCAACAAAAAAAAATCCTCAAATAGCCCGCAGTAAAAAAGGAAAGCAAGGACTTCAGCCCGAGCTGCTTTTTGCATCTTGGATTCAGGCGGTGTGTTCTTTAAGACACGGGAACAAAAAAAAGAGCAGCGGACAGCAGTCAGAACCCAACGGTGGAATGCCAAAGTATCACACTCCCGTGAGCGAACTGAAAGAACTGCCGCTTAATTAAGCAGGGCGTGTGAAAGTTTTACCCGGGATGCAAGGGTCTCTCGCTGCCTCACCGGAGTTCAGGTTAACCGCGATACGGCAGGCGCCCGGCGTTGAGAGCGCTCGATTCAGACTGGCTCTCGGTGAAAATGTAATCGAGTTTAGCGGCCCGTTTGCAGGACGGGGGCCAGCACAAAGAAACCATTCAGAGGAGCTAATGGTGGGACCGGGTCGGACCTCCGTGGGAAGTGAAGGTGAAGAGCCCGCGGAAAAACAAGAAGGCCTCTACACAAGCTCCACTTAGCCCAGAAAATAACCGTGAACACAAACTTATAAACCAGAGTTCAGGCTAAACTAATGTTGACTGAGGGGTATTAATGGCAATCAGAAGTTAAAGGCTATGTTAGAAGATTTCAGAATTTTTCATTTCAGTTCCAACCGCTGTATTGAACGTTTGCAATGCATTTCTTGATAAAAACAAAGTTCTGAAGGAAAATAAGACTAAGCCCTCTTTAGGAAATAACCATTTATTGAAAAAGACAACAATTGTCCAAAATGAAGTTGAAACAGGATTTGGTGCTACCTATCGAACAACATCGACGACGGAAGGTATAATCTTATTACTGAGAAAGAAGGAAGTCCTCCTCAGTGAGCCGGTTAAATGTCTGTGAGAGGTTACTTCAGGTCATTTGTTTCACCGCTGCTACCCTGCATTGTCTAAGAGACATGAGCTTGATTAATCGAACCAGGACACAATGGTGAGCTACCCAGAATGCCCCAGTCACCGTAACCACAGCACATTGTCCAATGAGGTAATGTTGGCAGTAGAGAGGCAATTACTTCTTCTTCTTTTTTCATGTTGGCCACAGTTAAAATAATAAATTAAATGGTGTTACTTTGAGACATGACTCCTTTGCAGCCATGAAAAATATTATTAATATCAAGGCATATTAAAGCAAATAACCGTCAAACACCGTAGCAGAGACATACCTCCCTTGTTCTTGTTTTATACTTACAATAATAACATAATAATGACTTAATTATAATCCTGCATATTTTCTATGCGCACTGTTAAGTGTTTTAATGTTGTTGTTTTTTTATTTTTTATTATTATTGTTATTATTATTATTATTGGATAGACACAGCTGCAATGGATTTGTTTTGCATGGTTTTTGCATATGCTAATATTTAAATGTAACACAAAGAAAACGGAGTGGATCCTATGAAAGGAATGTTCCATTCTTGACTAATACTATATCACCTCACCACATGTAGCATTGCTAACACTCCACACAGCACCTTATCAAAGCCAAGGCTTGTAATCCTGGCATTCTGCACTTCTGTTCTCCCTTTTCAATCTCCCTACCCCCATTCAAAATGAACAAAATGTGTTCAAAAAATTCCAAATACCCCTGGGGGCCCGGCACGATTACACAACCTTGACAGTAATCCACAGATTAAATGGTGCTGGATAAACGCAGTCGTCAGAATGAAAAAGCAGTCTGAAAGCCGTTGAAGGTTGAAGTGCCGGTCGGCTTTAATGAGCGTCCATAATTACCACGGACATGGCTGGCTGGAGTCACTTGCATTGACCTCTCAGTATGTAAAACGGTGAGCCCCACCCTTGGGGTCATATGTTACTGTACTAGGTGTGTGCAAACGTCTTAATTGCTTCTGGTGTACATGTAGCATCTTATACAAAGGAAACCACACCCATGCCCAAAAATACCACCACCAACACCAATGCATTAGCAACTGAAAGCAGGCACAAAACATAGGCATTGTGAATGTCCTCGGTGACCATTTCATAATCGGGTTTCCACGAACCTCTCCAGTCCACGTGAAGTGATATTCAGATGACATGCTGATTACATCACAGGTTAAGCAACAGGCAGTTCACATTTATTATAGCAAAGCAACGTACTATTGCTCATTCCAACAGGAAATGACCCAAGAGCATGTTCTCATAGATCAAACCACCACAAACGATCCCATGGCTTAACAGATCTACCTGTGCCTTTACACGTCTCACAAAGACAGACAACCGACAGTTTACAAATAAGGAATGATGCACACCCAATGTTGAATGACAGGCACACACAGTCCAGGGGAGGGGACCAGCACCGTGTTACTCTTCACTAAGATTTACACATGGCTGTGAGAAACCGGGCCGCGCTCTGAGATGGCAAGGAGCCAGGGGAAGCTGTCGAAACAACAGAGGTTTTTTTTCATTCTGCAGGAAGAAAGAGACGGCTGGGCAAATATTGAGCCGTTTTTTTCCACTGCTTTAACACAGTAACTACTTTCTACTGTTTCTACCGTCCATGAGGGCTGCAGGCCTCTGATAGCCACCACTACGATTAATGTCCGTTAAATTGCAGAAAGTTGTAGGTAGGACTTGTGTTTCACTGAAGTAAGCTGGGATGTTTTTTTTATCCCCCTCTGCATCAAGCACCTACTTGTCACCCAAAATCCCTTTCAAAGCCCCTATTGAGAGCTTCCAAAACCCTTTTGGTCCCATAATGCTAATGA
>JAOYSI010049541.1:11264-26193 GCA_025775065.1 Hiodon alosoides | reverse complement strand
TGGCCTTAAATGCTGCAGTGTGCACGCAGATGACTCCCTGTGAGTGAGAGACTTTAGGTTCTGTATTGGCCTTAAATACTGCAGTGTGCATGCAGATGACTCCCTTAGAGTGAGAGACTTTAGGCTCTGTATTGGCCTTAAATACTGCAGTGTGCACGCAGATGACTCTCTTTGAGTGAGAGACTTTAGGTTCTGTATTGGCCTTAAATACTGCAGTGTGCACGCAGATGACTCTCTTTGAGTGAGAGACTTTAGGTTCTGTATTGGCCTTAAATACTGCAGTGTGCACGCAGATGACTCTCTGTGAGTGAGAGACTTTAGGTTCTGTATTGGCCTTAAATACTGCAGTGTGCATGCAGATGACTCCTTGTGAGTGAGAGACTTTAGGCTCTGTATTGGCCTTAAATACTGCAGTGTGCATGTGGCGCTGGCACCAAGAACACTAATCAGCTGGTGAAGGGTGGCCGCCTTTCTGTCTCTCCTACAGCTGTGTGGGTGACATGCAGACAATCCGTACAATTCCAGGCTTTGCCGCTCGACAGAAGGCTCTGGATGCCGCCCCCCTCTGGGGGATGGGTGGGAGTTCTATTTCAGGGACTCCTCTCATCCTGTTCCAAGTGGCTTTATGGAGAAAACCAAGCATCTATGCACAAGGAGAGTGGACATTATAACCAAGGCAGTAAATGTCAGGGAGACTTCTGACCCCTGTTTGGTAACTTACCTACAAAACAGGGAAGGAAAAAATGACCTCCTCTCTTGTATACAACACATAGACCATACGGCATGATTAGTCAGTAGAATATACCTTTGTTCTCGATTAATCTTCTCTGGCAATACTTGTTGCTTACGGAAAGTATCTCATTGGTCTTCGCCTGTCAAGTATGGGATTTCTCCACTCTGAGAATTGCTCTGATTGCATATCCAGTGTTCTCCATTTGCACATCGTATTAACGCTTTGACTTTGGTTGGCCTCAAGCATCCTGGTGCTTTCCTCTGAGAGACCTGATTGAACCCAAAAGAAAATTTTCCCAGTATATATTGGAGACCTTAAATAACCTAGTTAATAATTCCACGCTAAGTGTGCAGACAAAGTAAGTTACGGCAGTCAAGTGTATTTGCAGTACATGCTGTGTGTCGCGCATGTTGGCGTTTCCTGGCGGCGTATTCCTTAACTGGTGAACACAGAAGTTTATTCCGACCCAGGACAAACAAGTGCTGTGTGGTTCAGAAAGGGCAGACGTTATACTGACTTCTGCCCCAGCGTTATCCAGGTTACTTTCATTACAATGGAATTACCAACACCAGTTTTCTCACATTACCTAGACAAAATTAACAAAATAATTTAGACTCAGTAAAATTCCTGATGTCACAAACCATTTAATCATTGTAATCTTAGGCTAGTGGCCCCCAGTACAACAAGCTTTTCCCCATGTTGATCACTAGAATTTTAACAAGCTTAGCTTCTCTGTTCAACTTAAACCTCCCCCCTCCCCCATGCACAAACATAAAAAGAAATCGGACGTTATAGTCCTGCAATCATTAATTCTCTAAAAGAACACAGCTTGTTTGATTCACTTTAATACTGGTCTGAAATACTTTCATGTTGCGATATTTGCCAAGAGCACCTTACGAATCTGGTCCCAGTGTCCATCGTTTCCTGTTGTTAACTGCCACTGGGAGTGGGGCAACTTGGACATGGAAAAAGACGTAGGAAGAGGGACAGAGAAGCGATAGAACAAAACTGAGAGAATTAAAGGATGGGCTACAAATAGCACGCAGAGCAATCCTGAGGGTTTGATAACAATCTGACGTGTGGAAAATAATTGGTCTTTGTATTGTCCTTGATGTTCCCACAAGTCACCCACGTACAGGATGTTTGGTCAACTAAATCGAGCACCCACTGAGCAGGATCTGTGACAGGACATTGGGATAAGGTGGAGGTGTGGTTCTGCTCTTCTTCCTAGTATAGCCTCACAAGTGCTGGGCCACATCCTAACTTGCAGTAAAGTTCCGCCAAAGTTCTTAATCTGACCATGATCCCTGTTCCTTGCTGATATGCTCTGCAAATCCCATGTCTTTTTTGTGTGATAATACTTCAAAGAAAGATGGATGGGAGGGAATAATTCAACAAAGAGACATTTCCAGACAACCAGATTCATCAGTGCGGCACGAGACGTTAAGCAATCACTACCTGGGAACGCCCAGGACTGAGGACCCTGAAGACTGGAGATATTTCCTCCTCCTTAGCCACTTGCATTACTGAAGGACCTTTTCGGAGAATTATCCACCACAGTAATCACACACTAGGGGAGGTATATTCAAATGTTCTGGATTTTCCATTCACAGCCATTCCGATCTGTCTTTTTCAGCCCTTCATCTTAACACCATACCTAAATGTCAAGCTCCCACTTACCCAGTGTAAGGGGCATTCATTTAATAACCCAGTCACCTTAGGTTCCTGAATAATCCCTAAAGGATCTTATAATTCCCTGGACAAGTTTCATGCAGTGACACTGAAAAAAACAACACCAAGCCCACAGCAGGGGCTATCAAGTACATCCGAAAAATTCACACGACACATTGGGTCCTCTACGAGCGACCCATGGAACAAAGAGCAATCCTGTTGTAAACAATGAACAATCAATCTCTGGGCTGTCGGAAAACAAACAAAGTGGATTGTACATTTCCACCCATCTATTCTTAGAATGAAGAGGGAAGGGGTGGTCTGAGCATCGATATCTGAAAAATCTGCTGGTGCTTGTGTATACTCAAGACCATGAAAAAAGCCACTGTAAGGAAAAGGGTTTAATCTTTCAGATGGATTTTGCACTCTACTATATGATATGCAAAGAGACAATTTCATAGACAACAAAGTCCAAAGCAATGCTGTCTCTTTGCAGAATACATTCTCGGTTGAAGATTATGGTATTATGAAGTTTTACCAGTTTGGACTAAATTAGTATATACTGGTTACATGTCATACTTAATTAAATAAAGTTGCATTCAAATATTACAACACATCAGGACTTTGACTTTTATTATTTATATTAGGTAATTGACTGAAGTTCCAAGTGCTGTTTACAGCAATATGTAATGTTCTGTGCTCCTCATACCTCCAGCAGTCATTGTGTGTCTTTGGAAATGGATGCAGCTGATGACATCAAAAGGAGTTACAATTACAGATGTTCCAATTATCAGCATGGGAAAAATGAGACAACTTTTAAATTGATAAAAGTGGCCTGAGTCTCTGCCTCCACGTGCGGGCGGCCATGTCTGTGCCAGGTGCCAGGCCAGGTTGTTAGATGAGGGACCTCTGTTAACTTTCGGGGGCTTCCCTGCGCTGATGCTGAGACTTTCTATTTATACATCTGTTCCACAGATGCCCTATCCTGTTTTCTCACAAGAGAAACCGCTCTCGCTGTCACTTACGCCAACAATCATTTGAGAAGGCCTGCTCCCTGCCACCTCTCTGCATGATTCCCTCATTTTGTCACCCTGTTATTCAGACTCCTCCCCAGTTTTCCATTGGTCCTACAGGCAGTAGGTAGGTCTTTATCACTGGGTACTCCAGAGTCAAGGAGCCAGGACGTCACTGTGAGATTTTTTTACAGGTAGTGAGCCAACCTTTCACTACCTCCAATAAGTTGACTAACTTAAATTAGGTTTAATGTGTTTATAGTTTAAGCTAACCCAATTGCAGCATATGACTCCAATTGTAGTAATCATTTGGTTTCGTTAAAGCAGCCTCTTTGCACAACATAGGTTTAAATGTAACAAGATGTTAATAATCAAGTAAAACTGTGTTTGATAACTTGTTTGGTAAAAAGCCTGCAAAACAAATTTCACGAATTTTCTTGCCTTGCATCTAGAACACATTCACATTCTTAACGATACAGCCTCATACGAAACACAAAAGGCTCAGGAAAAAATATATACAATCCTATAAACGAGGTCAAAGATGATATCTCCACCTGAATCTCAGTTTGTCTGACATTGTGTTTTCGGAATGTCAAAATAGAGATAGGTGAATAATTCTCTTGTTTGATTTATGGTCTTGCAGGCTGTGTTTTATCTGGGGTGAAACTCTGTAGTAGTACTGAGAGTAAAAAACCTTTTATAAATTAAAAACATTAGTTGATTGACACAAACGGATGTTTGCGTGTGCATGCGTCAGTGTGTGTAGAATCCACGATTACCTTTGAATGACAGGTGCACTCTGGGAGCAGACCGGTAGTGACCATGAATTCCCCAAAGGCAGAGGATCATGAGGAGGATTATTGGTGGAACTGCTGCCATGGTCATGGCACCACACCTGACCTTTGAAGGGAGACAGGAGATCACAGAGGTCAACACACAAGCCTTACACCCACCATGCCAAATATTGTCAGAATAGTCAGAATAATCGTTCTGCCAATATTGTCCGTTATGGGTCTATCCATGTATACCGCAGCAGTATTAGATATTCTTGAATAAAAACCAAAAACACTCTAGTTAACACTCAGTTTGCATAGAGTGTGATGCCCAGCCCAGTGGGTTCCAGTTCCTTTGTTATAATGCTAGTCGTCACATAACAAATGTATAATCTCTCTCAACTCAAGGGCTGGGAAAAATGTTAATGTTAGGAGAGAAATGGGAAATGAGCAGCTAGGTCAGATCTTGTAGGAGCTCAGACATACAGGCAAACCCCTAATTTGGTCGAGTCTAGAGGAGATTTTCAGGGATGGTCTCCATTTGTCTGTGCACCAATGAGCACCTCTCACCGCCGAAGAGATTGCGCTGTAGTCTGCAGAGCCATTTGCCTTACAGTCATAGGTGTCTCGTGGAGTATAGCCCCCCAAAGGAGATTAGAAAAGAATGTGCCCATATATTGAAAAGGCTTAAACCGGCTGCCAAACACTGGGCCACTACGGGAAATCTTTGTCACGCTCTCGTGCTTTAAAACTTTACAGAAAGATCCTCTAGGCACAGCAGACGACATCATGGCCAATCGCCCGCTCATTACCTTAGAGAATCACAAGATTAAGGAAATAAACACAGCTTGACTGTGCTCAAAATGAATGAAGTGCAACCATGACTTTAATTCAAGGCCCCAATAAACCTGTAAAGGACTTTACACCATTGTGCATGAGAACTTTGTTATTTGCACAGAAGTTGTATGTTTTCATGGCAAAACGTTTTCCTCATCATCTCCATTTTAAGGTGTATGACAGAACAGTGGTAAAACAATTTCCCTTTTCATCAGCCCCCACTTGGGCCATTACAGTTTATAGGACTTGGGCATTTTAGGGTCACCTAGAGGGTCTCATGAACTGAGCTTGTTGTTAGTCAAACATAGTGATGGTGTTACACTCAACAGCTTAGGCGACGGCCTGCAGAGGAATGTCTGAGTTTCTCAAAGCTGTTAAACTCTATGTCAATCAAGAAATCTTTTATACATGCATATTCCAGTACTGCATCGGAGGCCCTGATCAAGGCAGTACAGAAACACAACCCTAGTTCTAAAATCTACAGATTAGAACAGTAAATAAACATTGCAGCAATGTCTGTCAAGCTACGCTTTTACACAAAGAAAAAACTGCTTGTTCGGTATAATTTATTAGAACATGATCATGGCCAGTTAAAAACACACCGAAAGGCCAAAAGTATATTCAGGTCCTAGAGAGAAGGAAAAAAGAAAATGGGTCTGAATCCTGGATCCACTTTTCCGATGCATGGCAGTAGAGTATGGACCCAGCACTGACCTTCATTAACATTCCAGCAATGCAAGCATCATTACCATTGGTCAACTGATACATTTTTCTACATAAAAAACGGCTTCAAAATTGGATACATATTCTTGTGGTATATATTCTTGAGGTGGTAATGCGGCCACGACGCGAAACGGGCCGGAGTCAATTATTCCGCTGATACCAAGGTTACCACATCTCAAGACATTGTTTCAGGATTAATCACAATACATTATTTCAGGTTTTTGTCCCTAAAATGCTCTTGTGTGTAGAACTAATTTCTTATGCCACTGTCACTGAAGCCTCCGAAACTAATTTGAAAGCGTGAGTGTGTGTGTGTGTGTGTGTGTGTGTGAAGTTGCCTTGTTGGTCTTAGGTTAGTGCTAGGTTAGTGAAATTTAATGAAACATTCTGTATTGTTACTAAAGCATCAATTCATCATTTAAACAAGTTGTTATATAATCAATAATAAAATCTTGTTTTGTTTTGCTAAAACATGGTTTCGAGTTTATTTTTCATTTTTGACTTGTGTTTCGGAGGCAGTATGGGCTTCAATACAATTTATTTCACATTTACGAGAATGTAGCACACCATTGTATTTTGAGAATAAAATAGTGTGCCTTGGGAATGTCATATTTATAAAGGTGTCCCTTGGGAGGAAAAGTTGAGAACATATAGCACATGTATGCTTGCACACCCCCTCACATGCTATACCGGTGGTTTCGGAATAACGCGCACTGCAGGACTTTACACAGTTTCAGCCATTATTTAATGTAAAGACAAAATTAATCAGCAGCAGATTTACCATACTGGCCAAGTGGGAATGTGACAACTTATATGTGGATTTGTTTTTTAAATTACCATTATTAAATTCACAACTGTGAAAACCCTATATTACATGCACTTCTGCTGTCCAAAGTTGGAAAAGAAGAACAATTTGCTGCAAACAGTGCTTGATCTCGGGTCTACTGACAGATCAATATTCACGGTCAATATTTTTTACTTATACAAAAATGGAAAAAACTTGACTTATTAGAAAACCTGGATATGAAGTTCATGAAGGGCACTCTACCAGGGGTGTAATTTGGCTGAATCTTGTGGAGGAATGTGCTGCAAGTCCAAACTGCTTGAGAGTGGAAAGGTGCAAGTGGAAAAAACGCCTCACAAAACTGGTATCCTGATAAACATCGCTATGGAAAAAAACACTCAAAATGATGACAGGATTTCATATATTGAAGCAAACGTATTCACAACACCAAAACAACATTTTTATTCAATCTAAACACATTTTTCAGAAATTAATCTGAAGAATAAGAATATATTGACAGAATATATTGGAGAAACATCATCAGACAAGTCTAACACAATCTCAGTGTATTCTAACAATGTGCGCCATCAAACTCACGCGACAGCTTAATAAATATTATTAAATGTTAAAGTTCCTGCCAGTATAATTAATCATTTTCCAGCTGATAATTTCCCTGTATTTGTGAATGGTCCTGTCTATCGGAATTTTTACATTTTTACAGCTTGATGAAAGCCTGGTATCATTAAAACGTGAAGTATGTCATGTTTCAGTAAACTTTTCAAATGCGTTTACAATTATCCAAACCTTACAATTATGTGCAATTTATTAACCAAACGTCTGCTGCTTAAAAGGGTATTTTTTAGTGTAAGTCTTCCTGGCATTTAAATGTATTTCAGACGTAATTCCTCTTACCAAGACTACAGGACCACTCAGCTCTATGAGGTATCAGATCTATGAAGAACATTTTCTCCCCCTAACACCTGATACCAACATCAGTTACTAAACTTGCTGTTTATATAAACAGTTAAGGGGTTCACAACAAAAGCCAGCACAACACTATGAAGTGTTGATACACACACACACGATGTCTTGTATGCCAGCTATCTAAACCATTGTTATAATTGAAGGATTCTGTTGATTAAACTCAGTTCATCAATATGGAGCCAAACCAATTCACTACATCCTACTTTAATTTTACAACATAGGGACAAACCTGGTTAAAACACTTATTTAAAATATTTTCAAATACCATCGATGAACATTTTTTTCAAAATACATTTTTTTTTAACACAGCATTTAAAACCAACAATGTATCTGAAAATATATTTAGAGAATTGGATATATCTTAGGCCCAAACTTGGACAGATTTTATTGAGTATCCCAAGCGCCTGAGATTTGATCTAATCTTCGGCGTACCTCACTGCAGTTCAGAGGAAGGTAAAAGATTTTATGATCAGTGATTACTGAATGCAAATAGGGATTGGTGGTATGCACCACAACAAACAGTTGCACGAGAACACAGAGCTACACGTGCAACAGCTTTCATGTGATCAATGTGATGGTCAGACAGATAAGCCTCTTCAGGCATTTGCATTGTTCAAGTGGTTTGTAAAGCAACTGATAACGGTATGAAAGTAAAATCTCCACCCTTTCATGTAATTTAAAAAAAAAAAAAATTTTGTTATGTAAAACAATCAAAAAAAGTACAAAAAAGCGAAAACCCACTAAATCACATTAACCAATCAAATCAATAATAGCTTCTGTTTAGCATATCTGATGTGTACTTTACCCTTTACACAACATTCTTGTTGGTGATTATGATGTAAGAACTGGCAACTGTGAAGTTTGGGATAAGATTTTTCACTTTATACCTCACAAGAATGCAAATGATTTGTAATAAAAATGTTCTTGTTAGAGGACTACAACAGTATTCATAGACCAGTAAGAAATGTGTCCAGCTGTGTCCCATTAAGTGTCTTCAAGCTATTATCCAATGTGCATTGCATTGTTGCTTATGTAAGTTGCTATGTTTGAGGAAAATCTGCACAGGCTTACATGAAAGCATGCTCAAATGCACAACGGATCACCTAGAATAATTCTGCATTTTCATTTCAGCAGCAGAACGATTGTAGTGTACACGCACACACATGTCCTGCTAAATGAAATATAAGATTGCCAATCCAATCACAACCAGTAACAGGACACAACAGGACATTCCGGTGCATTTGGCGTTTGGCATTCAAATTTTTAATCGCTTACATTCCAGTCTAGCTTCACCGAACAGGCATAGGCAAGGTCGGAATTTTGTAAAACCCATTTTGCCAAAACATCTGACATGTGTATTCGAAAATGTATATGCAAAACGGATCAGAATCTTTTAGCACATCTGCCATCATCACATGTAGGCAGTCAATTCAGTAAGCCCATCACCCTAAACCCAGTGGCGTTCAGCAGGGGAAACAGGTCAACCTCGATGGTTTGGTAAGTCTCCACCAGCTAGTAGTCAAGTGGACAGCACATCTTTATGAAAGGAAAAACCCAGCACTTCAACCTTCTCAATAAAAATCAAGATCCTGAATGTGAACTCAACTGTTTTCCTGCTGGACTTTGCAAACATCTCTCCACCTAAACTGCTCAGGGTTCCTATAGTCTTCCATTCAAATCTGACACAGAAGCTTTCGCATCAGATACGGCAAAGCTCTCTATGTTGGCTGCCAATTATAACCGCTGTCAACATCGCAACAAAAAACAATGGGGGAGGGTATGGAGGTCTCTTTCGTGGTCTCCTTGGTATAGTATAAACACTTCACTGTTAACCTGTTTATCATTCATCAGATATTAATATTATTTTTTATAAAACTGTTTCACTGTTTCAGTCTTTTGTGCGGAACATACATTGCAGGCTAGCAAACAGTCACAGAAACAACATGGCTGGGAATAACTTTGCTTAAATTACTTTGCAAGGCTATGGCTAACATAATGTTTTATTCTTCTGTGTAAATCTTCAAACAAATGCCAGGTCTGGCTCCATTCACTGCACAACCCTATACCTACATGCCTGGTAACAAATGGGCCACAGGTTGACTGAGGCATGCGAAGTTCCTGTGTGACACATATTCTTCTTTTAAGTGGTTTAGTAATCACTCCAAAGAAGCTCATTTTAGGGTATTTGCCCAGACAAACCGCAAGATAGCAAGAAAGCCCAGGGACAAGCACAGTTAGATAATAACATACCCAAGAGCCACAAACCCTGAAAAGAGTAACAAAGTCTTACAGATACAATCATAACAATACCATTTGTAAGGAAGGCACTTCCATGATCTTCAGGAGTTGATAAACCACTTGTCTTTTGCATCCATGCCTTGTCTTTATGCACCACAGCAGAGTTGAGAGGTGGCAGCAGTTTCTTCAGTATTCTAGGTTACCACTGTACCAGTTACCACTGATGTGCTTAACACCATGTTGGTACGTAGAGCCTGGTGTTAGGATGCATCCAGTAAAATATCATTACTACAGTTATATTAGCCATTCTATTGAATGCAGACCTTGTTGGCGGTTAGACTGATTAGGACGTATAGATACTGTTCATTCTTTGCTTGGTTTTAACCTTGAAAAAACTGCATAATTACTTTATTGTGGATTTTTTTCTTCTTCTTATAGACAATAAAGTGATGTGGTAGACATAGAGAAGAGTTGAACAGATTTTAAATGGAGAATCTCAGCAAGCAAGATGAAAAATTTCAAGGAACTGTTGTAATAAAAATGTTCAAAACTCAGTTAATTTGATTGTAAAAAGGCTGCAAGATATTTGCCTTGGGAAACACAAGAAAACATGACCACACCAACCAGCTATCAGCCACTGCTGAACCGGGCCAGTAAAAGGGAGGAAAGAGAGGCGACTTGAGAAAATAAAACTACAAACCGATCGAGCAAATAGACTCGATCTATGGCAACAATGTAGTCCGTGTTGTAACGATTATGGCTGAATGGAAAAAAGTTACAGCAGAAAGTTACATTATGTTAAGTGGCAGACATTCTCTCCAACATTCAGTCATTTATGCTATGCAGACTAATAGCGTTACCTGGGACAACAATAAGTAGCCTACATATTAATTCACTGGGACAGACAAATTTAAGATTTGAGTTAATGACAAATTTGTGACAATAAATAAGTAATTCTGTTGCGAGGGTATTAATCGGCCAATGCATGAGAAAGACTTTGGTGGGGTAGTCACATATAAAACAGTAAAACGTCCAGCCAATCCACTGGGGCTTGAAAACATGCCTTAAGAGGAGGTACAAACTGCAGTCAAAGATAGTTCACCTCAGCGAGCCGGTGATGCATTTTCACAGTCCCATATGGGTTTATCGTTGACTGAACAGAATGTGTTAAGAACCAGTTTCTCCACCCTTTCCCCAAAAGTCGGTCAAATTCGGCCAAGGCTGAAAGACCATTAAGCCCGCTAAATGGCTGAAATACTTTAAAACGATTTAATATTTAATATCTAAGACTTTTTTCATGTTACAGTAGATGCTTGAGTTTCTTGCAAGTTTAAAATTTCTAGTAAATGTATTTTTTGTTAAATACAAATTTTATCAGCGCAAAATATTTAATTATTTTCATCAGCTGGAAACGTGATGTTGTAATTAATTATATAATAAGAATGCTTTATAACTGAACAGAAGTATAGGAAAGATTTTATTCGCTTTCTACTTGCTATGCATTATATATAAACACTTCACCAAGGAAAGCAGTGTATGAATTATGAATACTAAAAGCAGAATTTATATTAATTCATATCCACTTTATAAAGAACATTTCGAAGAAAGTTGCCTTAGAATTTGGCTAGCCAACTTTACAAACACAAATCACATACACGTGGAAACATCAGGCAAGCTTTTAAAGACATATTAATAACATAAAATCCGCAAATTTCCCATTTTGCATTTTTAAAGTATCGTGTATGCTTTTAATCGTACCATACAACAGAAAACAGTGAGCATGAAATAATTGAATGATGGGGAGTACATGTTCTTAACTGTGTGTATAATTCACTAAAAGTTTTTATTTTATTTTAAACAAAATACCTGTAAAAACCCAGCACCAATCCTAAAAGAAATCCTACGAATATGAAGTATCAAAGATTGGCCGTCCCATTGTATTGACCTATAATACATATATCACAGTAATTCACGATTTCAAAATGTGATAGGCCTATTTATATCCAGGTAAATTTCACTGAGGCAGAGACATTTATCACAAATGTCACCAGCCGGTCCACTCAGCAAAAGTATCAGCATCATTATTTTAAACCTAAACACCAATACCATGGGTCCACGTGTCGCGTATATATATATATTTTTTTACACAGCTCTAACAAGTAGTTAAGTGTCTGTGAAGTCTGTCTTTGATGGAAAAATATGACGTACCTTGGCGTCTTTCCACTCCCTGGTAAATCTGAAACTCGAAAAAAAAGTTTAAAACCTCAGCCAAGATGTTATCCTTTAATTTATTATCGCGGCGGACTACATAATATGTGCGGTGTAAAAATGTACTGCCACACAAAAAAAAATAATTAAATGAACTAAAAGCAATACGTGCAGTATGTCTTCTAAACACCTTCTTATAGCTCCAATCCCAAGCGCCACTGAGATTTTAAATGTCAATGCAATGACGAACAAACTTTAGTAATCCTTAGTTTATTCTTCAGCACAGTAGGCTTCGCTTGATTGATTTTAAGTAAGTTTCTTTAAAAACACGCGCTGCTCATTCACGAAACGTAGTCCGTCGTGATAAACGATGATCTAGTTGTGGCAGGTGTTGAGTGCACTCGCTTATCTTCCTCTGTAACCCCGTCTCTCCTTTTCTCCCTCTGTCAAAGAAAGCCAACTGTGTTAACTCAGTAGGCGCCGGAAGGGTGGAGAAGGGAGTTGGTGCTGATAGTGGTTTTGCTTGTAAATAAACGTTCGATTTAGATTTAGTTTTTTTCCAGTTAATTTATTAAATTTATATTGGATAGTTTTATACCCAACAGAAAGTACAAAGAAACTTCTAAGATTCTTTTTTTTTTCTCAGTGACGTTTATCATGCTGGATAACACTGGATAACTGGATAACTGGATAACTGGATAACTGGATAACTAAAATTACCATTGAATCACTGATGTTACCTATTTAGGACCGGAAAATTAATTTGAAAAAAAAAAAACTTTTCAAACGCACTTATCCAACAAAAGAAGGTAACTGTCAAACAATGTTAACTCCTCACCCCATGTTTAATAACAACACAATAAATTCTGGACGAGAAGAGCTCGGTTGGTTCAAAAACCACAATACAAAGAAGGAACGCTTCAGGAACACTATTTGGAAAAACTGCTATTTTCAATAATTCAGCGGTGGCCAGCCCTGGTCATCGGGAGTGCTGTGGTGTCTGTGATTTTCCATCCAACTTAAATCTTACTGGTTTAATTGGAGTTAGATATTATCTCACCGTTTGTTTCCATTTTTAAATCAGATTCCAGTTAGATTCTTCAGGTAGCTAGAAAACCTGAAGACACTGCGGTTCCCAAGGATCACGGTTAGCCTCCCCTGCTATAGATAAATAGCCCATTATAGTTCGATTTTTTCTTACTATTTACCGACTATGTAATCAGTGGGTAGATTACAGTGTTAAAGTTTTAAAGCAGATTTACTAGAATATAATTAGGCATGCAAGTACCAAGGCTACTCTTTGGCCATAATTTACAAATGACCTGCCAACAGAAAAAGCATTTAGCTCGAAAATAATTTGTGCAGCACCATGAAGATTATAATATTAATGATGTATCTATTTGTTGCTAAGGTTACCCCTCTGTGTGAATAAGTACCAACTTAATTTTATTGCTGCTTATTTACAACATTTAACATAAAAAAGAGAGCAGTGAGTTTTGTCTAGAAATAGTATCAAATCATTGATACAAATTTAAGGCCTTGATTCAGTCAAACTAAGAATGCACTTTATCTTTACTTTTGATAAAAAATGTTTCTTTTTCTCGTTGTTGACTGCCGCTTAAATTAAAACAAAAAATGTCTCAAAGCACAAACTACATTTGCAGTTCGATTGAATCGAGGCATCAGTGAAAGTCCAAATGGAAGGGTTCATCAGAAACTTAGCTTCTGAGCAGCAGCTGTGGAACATGCATACGTCTGATCCAGTGGGAGGGAGAAGCCACAAGACAGGGTAATAAATTAACCTTTGAACACCCTCCATACTCTGTTTTCATAATGATGTCTGACTTTGTACTCGGCGACAGGAATATCATTAATTTATTAGCTGTTCCCAAACCGCTGACTTGATTGATTCATCAGTATTCCATAGTAACACCCCTTACAATTGTTTCATCTTAGCCTATTAACTTAGGAAGATCCACCATTTTAATGGTCTGTTGAACTCATTTTCATACTATTTTTTTTTTAGATTGTCCTTCAAGAGGCAGCTTTAACAGCTCTAATGGAAACACTCAGACAATAAGTGCAAAACTGACAGCTGTTAGACTACTCATGGGGATGCATGCCCATGTGTTTTAAGAGATGTGCTGCACCCATTGTGCTCAAACACCCGGGGTGGGAGTGCAATGGAGTCTTTGAGGTTTTCTGGAGGGTGGATTAGAGAGAGCAGTCATGTCAGAGTGAAACGTGCCTTCTGGACTGGCCATTACTAAAACGTGTTAAAGCAGACGTGATCCCAGAGGGTTGACAGCATACATTCAGACCGGGGGAAGTGCTGTTATTCCTTGAAGCAAAGGATATTATTTGGCTTGGAAAAAGAACGAGTCTTACTGTTCATCCGTCTTTACATGTGCATCGTTCCTCCAGGCCATGGCTAGAATTATAAGGTGCAAGGAGTCATTCAGCACTGCTGACAATATGAACACCAGATTTTTACAGCATTCCACAACCACCTTAACAAAATAGCTCGATAATAGACCCATGGTATAAATTGGATTAAAACGTTCCTAATGAAGGACTGAGTTGATAGTTTGGCAGCTTTAGCAGTGTATCGTTGATTGGAGGGATAGCCATCACTACACTCATTCTCTCTTCCTGATTTTCTTGTTAGGTACTTCACTGGAGATGCATTACACCCCTCATTCAGTCATCGGCTTGGCCAAAGCTAATCTCCAGTGTTGAGGAGAGAGTGAGAAAAAATACTTTTTATAGCCTCAGCAGGATAATACAATAGCAGCATGCAAATAAAAAAGGATGAGACACAAATACTGTACACTTCATCTGGAAGATGATTCGAGACTTAGCAGGACAATTCATCTGGAAGATGATTCGAGACTTAGCGGGACACTTCATCTGGAAGATGATTCGAGACTTAGCAGGACACTTCATCTGGAAGATGATTCGAGAC
>JAOYSI010049541.1:0-11164 GCA_025775065.1 Hiodon alosoides | reverse complement strand
GGACACTTCATCTGGAAGATGATTCGAGACTTAGCAGGACACTTCATCTGGAAGATGATTCGAGACATAGCAGGACCAGGTCTATTGGGGTAGCTCAACTAATAGTGAAGCGACAGCAAAGTAAAGCACCTGAAAGATTCCATGCTCATGTATCACCCTCCATCTCAGTACCCAAGACGGTCCAACAACAAACTGAATTGATACGTTTATTTTACAAATCAACAATTATTTAAATGTTTTCTTTCCAGTTTGGAAGCGGCAATTGTGCAATTACAGGAGGTTGATCGGAGCTTAATGAATGACTACATGGGCTGATGGGTGTCATTCAACCCTTCAAAGTGGCTGCCCCAACGTAGGTCTAATGGCTGTGATTTGTTGACATTTCACCTGAACATGGTATAGAATTTTGCATCGTTGTCATTTCTGCAAGACTATGTTGCATACAAATAAGGAAGGGACTTCTTAAGAAATTATGAAAAACTAAAAAAAGAACATACATGCAATTTGTTATTTCCTAATATGTTCAGGTTTCCTGGTATGTTTAACTTTTATAATTTAAAGGCAATACTTTTTTACGTGGACTGTTATTGCTAATGTATTATATAGGACTGACATCTAATACATTTAGCATGTCAAATTCAACCAAAAACTATGATCTCAGTCTGCTTCAATTGATTTCAGTGACTCTATTTCCTGTTTTTTATGATCTCTCGTTTTTGTCTCTCAATCTGTCACACGTGCACGAACACACCTACACAAGAGGTAAAATGCACCTGGGAGCTTCAGTCCTGGAGCTAAAACATATTTGTCTTTTTTAGTACACGCTTTCAACCTCCATTTGTGTCTGAGCATGCTCTGTGCTGAACTGATCGGTGTGAGATTAGGCATGTACTGAGGTTTAACCATGTAAAAGATCATTTATCATGACTTCAGTCTGGTGTTGTACTTTCCATGCAATTGATACCATTTACTTCAGTTATGCTTTACTCTTTAACGGCTGATAAACTAATTGGTCCAGCCTTTTCTCTCTCCAATTCTTTCCATAAATCTTTTTATCATTTTTGTGTTTTGTTCAGAATGCAAAAAGTTGATAAACAACCCAACCCACCTCGAGTTTTGAAAGAAAAAAGAGGCCTGGTCCACTAATAGATTTATAGTTGACACTAAAAGAATCTATGAAAGCCTAAAAGTGAAGAACATTGACACATTCACTCTGGGCCTACTGAGAAAGGGTTTTAAAGAAGGGAGTATTTACAAAATCTTTAAAAGGAGTAGTTATCTAACTCCTATGATCTTTAAAAAAAAAAATTCTAATGCATCTTGGCTTATTGCCACGACTCCCACCTCCACTCATGGGGAGGGTGATGAAGTACGATTGGAGATTAGTCCACTCCAATCCTAATTTCCTTTACGCCAGCCTTTCTCTTTTCCACACCGCAAATTGGCAGAGAGGCACGGCCCTCTCGATACTATCAGCCTACAGGTACAATCAGCTGGAAGGTCAAAGCCTACAAAAAATATTCTTTCTCTGTAATTGGTCACTAGAAGTAATGCAGCAACAATCCTGTCAAAATTCTGTCAAATTGATTTGAAAAGAAACATGTCAAACAAGAGTAATCTCCATGGAATCCCCACATTACGTAATGTACATGCTTTATATGAAAACAAACCAATATCTATGGTAGGAAAATTCAATATATAAATACTATGCATCATATGGATGCTATTACATTCATGAATGTTATGCAATGTTTCCAGTTTAAGTGAAAATAGAGAGCCCCTCCTTGACTGCATGCCTTGGCGGTGCTGTGTTAAAACTAGGACAGGTCTTTGCTGGTGGAGAATTTATAGTAGTGCATTGAAACTGGAATCAAGCGCGCTTCAAATGCAACATTTCAAAATCCTCTTTCTCCTGTCTGGGCCTGTCAGAAATTCTTTGCCCCTGGCTGTGTTTGAAGGAAAAGAGTGTGCTGGTTTATCAGAGTCAAGTGAATGTCAAGACATTTTTGATGCACAATTCTGATAATAAATAACCATCAGCTGTGACAAATGGTGACTTGTAAAAACCGAGTGCACTTTTTTTTGGCTCAGACATGTCTTCCAATCCAAGAGTACGTTCAGTAGGGACCTATACAATATCTTGTGTCAGTAAAAAGAGTATTGCGCATATTGGAACAATCTTGCGATTGGAATTGGCTGTAATGGATTTTAAAACACATTTCAAACACGTGTCCAATATAAACATAGCTGAATGTAACATTGCCTGTGTGTGGGAAGCTATGTAAACAGTAGCTATAGCTACAGCTATGGTATAGAGGATTTTAATATGCATAAAGCTAGCTAAGCGAAGCTTATCGTAGGACAATCATTTTGTATAAAAAATTAAAGGGTGTTTCATTTCCTCCAATGTTCAACCCAATCCAGGGTATGCATTTGGAAACCTACCCTGTTGAAGATGCAAAAACTTTTCATATGTAGAATTTATTTTAGGTATTGACAATTTTATTCTACCATGTCAGGATTTTATTTTGATAAATTTGCTTATTCTTAGAAAAATCACCCCCATGCATTGCATTTGAAAATATATGAATGATGGTTCAGTCACTTCTAAATCAACAGCTTCTATGAAGAAATGGCCTTTATTGTTAAAATGTTAAATGATCGATATTCAGATATACTTCATACCCTCTTAAATC
Source organism: Hiodon alosoides (assembly GCA_025775065.1). NCBI lineage: Eukaryota > Metazoa > Chordata > Actinopteri > Hiodontiformes > Hiodontidae > Hiodon > Hiodon alosoides. The sequence goes on along the minus strand of JAOYSI010049541.1, from coordinate 8,468 downwards.
TGGCAGTCAAATGCATTTCAGAGAAAGAATATTTAGTCAGAGGAAAACTTAAACTGAAACTTAAATTTTAGCTCTAAACACTAGTGATTACTTTAAATATAACACATTTACCTTCTAATCTAGGACGCCGCATTCCCTGTCATCTATTAAAATTTCCAGGAATGAGAGCCCTTCTAAATGACTTGCATTACCTTTTTAAGAAGCATGCATATGTTTTCCACTAATATACCTGATGATTTGTAAGTCACTAAACACTTTATCTGTAAAAGAGGAATAGGAAAATTAAACAAATGATGGGACTGTTGTCACAGACCTTCTACAAATGAGGATCACAAAAATTGAGTGTCTGTGTCTCCTACAATAGATTTATCATGCCAAACTTCACACATCCCTTTGCTTCGGTTAGCTCATCACCTGGTGTCACCCAATGGGATGTGCTGTGAACGTGCTGGTGACGTGCTGGGTTTTCATCATCACAGTGATCCACAGATGAATGCTTCGGTTAACAATATTATTTCATCGACAAAGAAGCAATATTGATGTGCAATTGGGATGCAAATTATATGTGACTAACACATAATTATATATCATATACAATTTTTTCGCCTTTTTTGTGCTAAAACAGTTTCAACTCAAAACCAGCCTTCTGTGAATTTGAAATCATTTGCCAGCTTTTCAAAACCATCTGCTCCTGCATTGCCTGGGAGCACGCCCTTGCAGAAAGGCTTGTTAGAGCACAGCTGAACGAATGACTGGAGAGAAGCTGGTTGCCTTTAATAAATTATCGTTGTTTGTGAACTTGACTGGTCCATAACTCACAGAGTCAAACGCTGGGCTCGGAATTTTGGACATCAAGGTGGAGAGACCTCTAAAGTCATACAAACTTACCTTTTCTACAAATTTTGTCTCTGGTTGACCTGAATTATAACAGGAGGAGGAAAAAACATGCTCTTAAATATGTTACTGTAATTGATATCATTGCCTTTTTTAATTATGTTACATGCTTTATGGCTCGCTGTGCAGAGGGACACCTTTGCCTCTCAGAAAGCCTATGTCTCTTGCAACCGGAGAAGGCCTAATTTCTCAGCTAACTCAGAAATTACAATGACTTGCACTCAAAGATCATGATTTAATTTGAGATCATGTATTTTTCAGAAATAGTTACATACACAAATGTACTGTAGTTTTGGGGTAACCTTGCTTAAGGCACCAAAACCCTCGGTTATCATTTTTAAGCTATATATCTGGGCCAATTTATAGATTCTAAATTGGTTAATTTGGCTTTTCATTTACATTTATGTTTCTTGGCTTAAAATCTGTCACTTTAATGTTATAATTACAACAACAACAACTGACACCTATAACTATCATCGTTATTTGAATCATTATTGTTGACATAAGTTGATTGATTAGATCAAATAAATACAGATACAGACATAAACAGCAATGTAACATTACACTAACGTAAGTATAAAACAGCCTTATTGTGGACAAACTCCTTTCTTCCATGCATAATACATAATAGCAAATGAAGGTTTAACATAACGTAAAGCGTTTTGACAGGTTTTTTTGATAGAACAATAAGTTTTTGGAAGATTTGCCATCTGTTCTTGGACAACAGCACCTCCCAGTGGCACAGTCGCAAATACATCAAATGGGAAAGTTCGTCAGATTCGATTCATCCACCACCCATCCTTCCCAACTTTTGAAAGCAAAAACCTCCAGTTGAATTTTTCAGAAGTAAGATTCACAATTTTATATACATATTACATTTTTCTACAATGATCTAGTAACCTAAGCAATCCACCGGGTAAGTCACCAGAGTACTGTAAGGTATGGTAGTTAACAATGGCGAGCGCAGTTAGCTTAACCGGCCGCGCTTGCACCGTTCGATTTAGAACTTTAACTAACCGTGCACCCTAATGCAAGCGCTCTGCACGTCGAGTTGAGGGGTGCCTGAAACGACGTTGCTATTAAAAGGGTTGGCTTAAACTAGCAATGAACTCATAATTGTGAAAATAGTACGATTAAACAATAGCTAATCAGAACCAACTCATATTCTCCCCTATAAGAAGCAACGGGCTTGCGACATGAGAAACTGCTGTTTCCGAAACGGCACAGGATGCATTTCCGTTGTTGCTGGTTGTCCATTTGAGTACCGCAGATGTGGAAATCAACCCTGCAAATTGAGGAACATTTTATGTTAAAGCTTCTTCATGGAAACTCTGTTCTACCCTGACCTGTGGTTTCTCAGACTTATTGATGGTTGAATACGTTTGTGTGCATGATAACTTGCATTTAATAATTTTTCCTGATTTATTGTGCAACCAGCATGCTCTTCCACTTGCATTGTGGGTAAAATAGCGGTCCAGTGTCAAACTCCGTTAGTGTTGCAACTCGTTGAACAAAATGGTTGAGCAATTTCAAATTGTTTATTAAAGCATCAGGGATTAAGGATTGAACAAATGGCGGTCTTATTGCTTCAATTAGATGAATTTGCAAGACTTTTTTCGCCACCCTATAAAAATACAGTGATTCTATAGTTTCTGCAGGACTTGTTATATAAAGAAAAGACACCTTCCACACTGAAAGGGTATTTGGCTGCCAGGTCATGTCAATGTGAATGATCTTTCTCGTGGTGCACATTTTCGGGAGAGGCAGTTCCTTAGAGGTGTATGGCGTCTCGCGCCCCCGAGACGTAATGTTGTTCCCCAGTGGAGGTTGAACACCGTACTTCAGGCCTGGACTAAGCCCCTGTTTGAACCCATGAGCTGAGCGGAGCTGAGATTTCTATCTCTATGGCCAAGCATGTCAGTGAGTTACTGACGCTGTCTGTTTTGGCAGTGTGCATGCTATTTGCCCAGGATAAATCCAAGGTCATATTGAGACACAATTTGACCTTCGTCCCTAAAGCGGTTACATTCGGTCAGTCAAGCTGAAGGCTTTCCCCATCTCCTTTACATTATTTGTGAATATAATTTGAAACGTCAATTCCCAGCAGGCACCAGAAGTTTCTCTCCTTGGTAAATTGGCAGAGGAGATTGCAGCCCAGCCAAAAGATCGCAGTGGGGTGAGACAGCTGAAGACCATAAATGGAGGCAGCCTGTCAGCAAGAGGCAAAGCATGTTAGCAAGAGACAAAGAGAAACCACTATAATATATTAGGAACATAATCAGAATGGTGGACAATTCTCTTTGAAAAGAGAATCCCCGAAGGGCAGCACACTTAGAGACGCCACTTCTGTACAATTTGAGTTAAATGAAGCTTGTTCATGGCCACTGCCAGCATCATTGTATACTCCATAACATTGATCTTAATGAAGGAATAAATTACAAACCACTGTGTCTTTCCCATTCACACTTTGTTATTCTGCACTTGTCTGAACTGTTGAAAGAAATAGTTGTTTGCACCAAATACAAATTTTGTTAATTTCTATTTTTATGTCAGTTGCTGACAATAGTTGTTGTAAACAATTATTTTAAGTAATCTCCTTTTCCTAAAGTAATTTTTGCCCCCTTTAATCAACATTTGATATTTTAGTATTCCAAGAAATGAAAACATACAGAATTACACAAATTATTTTCAACAATATTCACTTCATTATATTTCTCGTAATTTTGTGTTTGGCTACAGAGACCAGTAATCGTCGTCTGTGTGAGAGTTTATTCATGGCTGAGTAGCAGATTTCCTTTCCAGACTACCCTCCTCAAAATAATGAGGCTCGCATCATAAATAAAGTCCTGTCAAACAAAAAACAAACAATAATAACTAGTTAATTCGGGCAACTTTAGACATGATTGTGTTCAAAAAACAACAGCGAAAAAGAAAGAAACATGTTAGTATCTTTATTGTTGACAGCGGAAGTGAACATTAAGTCAACATAAACGGCAAACATTTGTCCTTTTTTGACCTGTGAAATGAGGGGTCGTTTTTTCTATAATTAGACCGTTGTATCTCTAACAGGGCGAAACTGCAGTTCATACAATTGCCCGCTACACTAGCATAATAACTTGAAGCTGCAGCATAAATCCCTTGAGTTCTCTGCTCGGATCTTCATTGACATTATGCTGGGCTACACGCACTGACACCGCTGTTGCAAGAGGCAGGTTTTCTGTCTGGGCTATAGAGCTCGCACTGAAATTATCAATTATCAAGGGCATGTGCAACGCCGTAGAACACCGAATGCTAAAGTCAAACGTAGCTTTAAAACTGGAGGCGTAGCTCAAAGAACTACAAACAATGTCAAACGAGAATAAGTTCTTAACCATTCCCGGACAGGAGGCTCTTTTGACAACTGCGAAGAATGGGAGGCAAGCCGAGGGAATTAGCTACTCTCCCGTGGAGGAGGAAGAAGATGAAGAATCCGAAGACAGCTCCCGTCTTATTCCAAGGTCCTCTCCAGTACCCAGAAAGCGCGGAATGTCCATCTTTGATGAGACGGCTGAGTACATGAAGATTCGACTAGATTTGCCCAGTAGAAGAGTGTCATTCGCCGATAGCACTGGTGGAAATTTGGTAGATGTTAAAGAATTTGTTGCTTTTGAATCGGACGAAGAGGACGACACTGAACGGGAGGCAGCACGATACCGTCCTCCTAACATAGAACCTACATACGAGGTGTACCCAGACTTTCAGATGCCAACCAGCACTGCGTTATTTCACGCAGTGCACGCCAACAAAGTAGAAGTAGAGAGTGTGACTCCAGAACCGGACCAGCCCTTAGCATTAAATGGACTGGTTCGTGTACTGAACATCTCTTTTCAGAAGGCTGTGTACGTTCGCTTTACCATGGACGGTTGGAGCACATACTTTGATTATCCAGCAGAGTACGTCCATGGTTCCAACGACCTGGAGACAGATCAATTTGCCTTCAAGCTCTCATTTTCGCGACCTTATCTTTATCATGGCGCCCGAATTGAATTTGTTGTGCGCTTCGAAACTCCCGAAGGAGACTTTTGGGCAAACAACGCAGGGATGAATTATGGCGTGGTTCTGACATTAACGCACAAATCCGATTTTACTGAGACGGACAGAATGAGTGACCGAAACGTCAAAAGTATTCTGAAAGCATCTCACAGGTTGGTGCCCTGCCGCTCAACTTTGTCTGCGTAAAATATAATTTGTTGAACAGTCGCTGTTGTTGAAGTGTCAGAATTGAAACCGGAATGTTCCTGGTTTAAAATCCGAGCTTGCTGTTGTACATATTTGCTAAAAAACTAAAACTGCCAAAACTACCATTAGGATTTAAGCTATTTAAACTGCTCTGGAAAATTTTCTGCTAAATAAAAGAACAATATTTTTAGTTAGATTCTTAGAGTTATAGAAGATATACACGTGTTGACGATGTGGATGAATGAATGTGAGGGCTGTAATACCGTTATGAGAAAGACCTACATTTTACATGTTTTTCCGTTAAATGTATCTGAGTAGAGGTAATTCCAGTCTTCACAGATAAAGAAAAAACACTGAAATGAATCCAAGTATAGAACCAAAAATCAAACAAACAACAACAAAAATGGAGCATTTTTATGAAACTGGGGGTATAGTAATTATACTATATTATAGTGCTGGTAATAGCAAGCAGGCCTGCTATGAGTTTGGTTTTAGCATCAGCAGTGAAAATGGCCAGAACCTTTCAGCATGAAATTAGTTGTCAGGCAGCTTGTCACTGTAGCCCCATCTCAGGTGTCTGTGATGCCAGTCATGTCAATTATGTCTGGTCAACATGGCAATAATGACAAATTTCTTTAGCCGATTTAGCTCTGTGTAACCAAAAATAAATTACTAGAAGCCATTATTTCCCGGGAAGGCATGTCATGATGGAATTGAGGAAGACTTGGAATGTGCATTTTTATTGCAAATGTCCAATCTGACTCATTCGGAGACCATAGAGTGGCCAAAAATCCAACACAACAAACACCGATTACACAAGCTGGACAAATTAGAGAGAGAAGGGGATGTGTCACCTTCAGGAAAGACAAAGCTAATATTGCAAAATTAGTACAAATGGGAAAAGAAGTGGTGGAGAGGCAAGAAATGCCAGTAGGGGATTAATATATGGTAGGCCTGACAAAGGGGGCCTGATAAGGTGGGCTATGCCTTCTTCTGTGACATGAGGTCCAGTAGTGAGAATCACAATGGCCATAGCATTGCAGTGGCTTATACTCAAACTATAGAGCTTTAAATAGACAAGACCAATGAAGCAGGTGTAGCCTTACACAGGAGGGCTGCGCCTGAAAGTTGCTGATCCCGCCTCCATAGAATTATACACTGTATATAGAGAGGTCGAAAAGAATCAATGTCATTATCTCAATTTCCGATTAGCTAGCGGTATGTACAGTAATAACGTAGGTGGCACAGGGAAGTGTAGGGCATCGTGAAGACGTCTGCAACATTAACTCCCCAAGCAGCATTACATTGATTACCAGGATCTACCTGACACTGCCCTGGCACACTGCAAAGATAGTGAAGGTGCTTTGATGACAACACAAACTGCAAAGAATGCCAACAATTCCGGGGTGAGTGAGGCAGATCAAAATAGGACAAGACAGGATTCATTTTCAGCTCCGGCCTTTGCGTAGGTTACCCCTGACCTTTCAATGGACTTACAGCATCTAGTACTCTGTCCGTCTGCGAGTATCCACTGCCAAAACAAGACACTTAATCTTGGAGCCCGTCCACAAAGGTGGTCTATTTTTGCAGTAGTAGATATGCTGACAACCTTTCCCCCTCACTTAAAATCTCAAGAAAAAGCATGGAAAACGCGCAAACTGTTTGCATGTATTTATAAATCGGAATGTACAAGGCCTCTTTCACACATAAATAATTGGGCCATTTTCAAATAATGCAAGTGAATAAGCATAACATGGAGGATTTCAAAGCGCTAGCCCATCTAGCTTGAAATATTGACATGTCTGAGATATTTGGACTTGATATTTGAAAGGTTTAATCGTCATTTATGAGCAAACACAGTGGAACAGTGATGCATTAGAGGTTTGGAAGGTCAAAGTCCTCTAATGGATCACCCCACGTGCAAAGTCCATGACATCCTCCGCACGATCAACCCATGACGAGCAGTATCCAGCATTCAGAATGCATTCAGCATGCAGTATCCAGAATGATTACCAAAGTTCAGACTACGATTACGCAATCGCTGCGTAATTCAAGATATTCCACATAATCATCCACGTAGATGACATGGAAGGGTAACGACGAGCCAAGTCAGATCTAAAGGATGTAAGCAGAACCGTCGTGCCAGTGGACCAGCGCAGTTTTTGGGGATCATTGTGACCTGTACACACCTGTGGCAGAGGTTTTTCTACGATGCAGTATAGTGTTATAATTATATAGTTTATAATATTGTTTTTTCATAAGCCTTCCTTATTACTGTTTTCTTCCCCTACTACCTCCGGCTCCTTGCCCGTGGGTTTGTTGACTCATACCTGTTCACCCTCCCACTGATTTTCCTGCCAGTTCAAATTAAACTTAAAAGTAAACGGCACAACATTTTTTTCTATAGCAAAAGTGGGATTCGTTTTGCAGTCTATTTGCTTTGCTTCGTTTCAGGATAAATTGGAAAGAATTATAACACAAACCCTGCGACACTGAGATTGAAACTCTGTAATGTGTAAATGAGGTTAAATGTCAACAAAACGGGCAAAAACAGTACGATTTGTATTAGTAAGAAGTAGTCCAATAGTTAGAAGTCCAATAAGACACTACAGGGTAGAAACACTTTTGGAAGCAGGCGCAGCGGTGAGTTTCTGCCAGCTTTCTGCACAGGGGTCCATTTTTGCTAATGAAATTGCTGCAGTCCTGACAAGATAGTTTGGGATCATTAATCTATATTAATTTTCTCTCTGGTTATGTAGAATATGTTCAATAATTACAGTTTAATCTACACAGCTGGGTTTTTAATGGAAGAGGTTTGGGATTAAATACTTTTCTCAAGGATACAAAAGTGTTCAATACAATCAGTGTTCCTCCTCTGATTTAAATATGCCTACAACAAGTCTGTATATACCTAAATATATAGTAGTTCAACCAACACCAAGTGCTGTGTGAAGAGGGAATAATAAGTTGTGACTGCAGCATTTTCTCCTGTAACGTTATAGAAGATGAACATGTCCACAGATAAAGAATTCTGAACCAATATAGCAAACTGACTGGAAGTGTTTACTTCTTAAATACGACTTTACTTTATAATTAAATACAGTGTAAATACAGCTGTACTTTATAAGATCCTATATAATAAGATACTCTGAATGTGTATGTATAGAAGAGCTGCCTTACTTCTTCAATCAAAGCATTACAGTACCATGCTAAAGTCTTAGTGTAGCACGCCGCCGTGCTTGGTTCAGGAATAACCGAGAAAACACACTTCCGGGTTCTCCGGCTTTATTTTAAATCGCGGAAAAAGAAACAATAAGCGCTCTTCAGGGCTCCCCCTCACGGGTTCACCCCAAACA
>JAOYSI010049530.1:0-26194 GCA_025775065.1 Hiodon alosoides | reverse complement strand
CAAGGTCAGAAGGTGGAACAGAGTACACCTCTACTGGAAGGAGATGTCGACCCTTATTGGCCATGCCTGTGGGGGAGAGAGAGAGAAGGATAGCGAGAGGGAGAGGGAGAGAAGGATAGAGAGAGGGAGAGGGGGAGAGAGAGAGGGAGATGGATAGAGAGAGAGGAGAGGGAGGGAGAGAAGGATAGAGAGAGGGAGAGGGAGAGAATGAGAGGGAGAGGGAGAGAATGAGATGAAGAGAGAGAGAGGAGATGAAGAGAGAGAGAGGAGATGAAGAGAGAGAGAGAAGGAGATGGAGAGAGAGAGAGAAGGAGATGAAGAGGGAAACAACTTCCTGATGGGAAGCCGACATGGGTAGCACTAATGCGGTCATCCCTGGGTCAAATATTTACTCTAAATGAACCTTGGGAATGCAGTGCATTAAAGTGGCACAGATACATCAGCATTTAGTTGGAATTTCCTCTCTCCACAGCATGGACTGCTTTAACCTGATTAGGTATGGCAGTTATCAAAGGAGGAAAAGGCAGGATTGCGTTATTTACTGCGCACCCGACATTGGGGTGCAATTTTGGGGCACTTGTCAACCTTTTGTACTAAACATTACATGCAACAGTCAAAGGAAATATTATATCCCTTGACTGTTAGAGGGTTTGGTAAACGGTCTGGGAATTTTAATTAGTGGTCATAAATGGCCTTTAGAAGGGATTAAGTTTAATCTAATCTAATCACCACAATGTAATGAGTAAAAATGTGATTTTAATTTATCCATATATTTATCCATTCACTAGCCACCTATAGACCCTCACCTGCATGTGCGCACACACAAATACCTATATACAACTTAATGTTAAAAAGGAATATGCACACCATTGTTTTAGTTATTATAAAATTCTAGAACATTGTTATGAAAATGGTACATTAAAAGGTTTTTTTTTTCTTTTTTTTCTTTTTCTTAAATATACACGCTACTACAACCTCGGAAATCAAGAAATCAGGAGGACCATGCGGAAAAATTAGGGGGCCAATTGCTTGGATTTACGACGCAAACAAAATCAATCACTCATTGTCACACACATGTAAACCACTATAATGTGGAACACATTTAATTACACTCCGCAGTTATGGTGGTCATTAGAGAGAAAAATGGCCCAGATTGCGAGTTCCGAGCAGAGGCCTGCCATGCTGCCCCTCTCTGCTGCAGCCACACGGGCTTGGGAATGGGAATGGGAATGATGTCAGATGGGATATTGCTGCCACATGCGGGGAAACTATCGGCCCAGTGAGAGAGCGGGCCCCCGTGCTGACGGCAGGCACATCTGCGAACCTTCTGCGGGGTCTTTTGTGTGCCTTCGCACAGGTGGGCCCTAACCAGGTGATGGCTCAGGGACAACGTTGAGCTTAGCGCGCGTATCGTATCGCGGGACCCATCCCGAGGGGGGACTCGCCGTCCATTGGTACCTGTGGAGCACGGGGAAGGGGCTTCCCGTCGACCAACACATGAGGTCATGCTCTGCTCATTAACAAACTCAGTGCCTCCCACATAGATCAGATTCCTGATAGCTCTTCCTAAGTATGCCTGATTTCCTGGTAATCACCATGAAGAGTCCACTGAGCACCGGAGAGAGAAAAAAACCTTTCAACTGTGTGTTTGAATTATCCTAATTTAAAGGAAAGAGCAATCAGGAATTTCAATGTAACAAAATACAAAAGTTTTTTGTATGTTTTCCTCAATGCGGACAGAAAGCAGGTTACATTCACAATGTTAAATATCCAATGTTTGACAGAAAAAAATCATACAAACATAACCGTAAAAGGTATGAGAAGGAAATCACTCAAGAAAAAAAAGAAAATTCAATATAAATACAATTTCTTTATCCTCGACTATAAACAAATTGATAGATTGACAGTGATTCTTTTTTAACTTTTTTAGCAGTTTGTTCAGACCGTTGTCCGGTGGGCTACTGGCAAAAGGGACTTTTCCACTGTAAAGGTCACATAGCAACGGACCACATGGCAACGGATCACATAGCAACGGTTTCCGTGCCTGAGGACTCTTTCACTGTCACCATCTCTGTGGTTCCCTTCCGTGTCTCTACTCTACCCCAGCCCTTAGATACAGCAGGCTGAAGCGGTAAAGAGGAGCAGAACAGATGGTGGGTGCCTAAACCCTCCACCGCTAGTCAATCGCTGTCTGAGGTCCCTACAGGTCGATTCGCACATCGGCCTCCAGTCACAGTCCAGCGAGTGCCCCTGATCCACCAGCTTGCCCCCCCGAAGGCCCTCTAACCAACCTCCCAGAAACTGCAAACCAAAGGGATGGTGGTCCGTGCGCAAGATATTTGTCAGGCATTATCTGGTGGGTAAGAATGGCAGGAATGTTCAGGCAGTCGCGTCAGGCCTGCTGAATAAAAACACACAACTGTCCATTATGTGCGTGGGGCCCCGCCCCCGCCCCCGCATGGCCCAGTTCCTGTCGCCCAGAGCAGTGCTTAATGGGCACGGGGCCCTGGGGCCCTCTGGGGCCCACCAGCCCCAGCCAGGCTCTGCCTTTCTCTCTGCTCCTGCTGTAAATCTGCATTCCTTTCCATTGAGCCCTTTTACTGCCCCAGAAACCAGTTTCCTGGTCCAGCATTTACACATGTTCCGGGATGGCAAGACGTCTTCAAACCCGCCGAGGGGTTACATTTATAGCACCTAAATTATAAGTGTTTTATTTGACATTTAGCAGCTATTAATTTTTTCTGCTGTTTTTTCTCTTAACCTGAATTTATTTAGTGTGTGTGTGTGTGTGTTTGAGCATGCGTGCGTGTTTGTGTGTGTGTGTGTGTGTGTGTGTGTGTGTGTGTGTGCGTGTGTTTCTGTGCGTGTGTGTGTGTTAGTGTGTGTTCAAATTTCTTCGGCAAAACATTTGGCCGCACCTAAACTATAAGTGTTTTATTTGACATTTAGCAGCTATTTATTTTTTTTGGCTATTTTTTCTCTTAACCTGAATTTATTTAGTATGTGTGTGTGTGTGTTTGAGCATGCGTCCGTGTTTGTGTGTGAGTGAGTGTGTGTTTGTTTGAGCATGCGTGCGTGTTTGTGTGTGTGTTAGTGTGTGTTCAAATTTCTTCGTCAAAACACATGGTTTATGCTGTCTCAGATTAAAACAGGCAATTTAGCACCAGGACAGGGCCAAGGACTCAAAGCAGTTTATTGACTATATGAGACAAAACAGTATAAACAGTCAGCATGGCATCCATGCTGCTTATATTCTAGCCTAGCATTACCTCCTTCTGACATCCTCCCAGCATGTTCAGGATCCACATATGCAAATGAAAAAATTAGAGGTTAAAAAGTAATCATTTTTTATTACCTTCTATCCATCCATCTTCTGAGATCCATTTATCACATGGTCTATCGCAGGGCAGGAGAGAGACAGGCAGACCACACACAGGCCTAATTTCTCAGTCCCCAAGCCTCTGAACTCACAAGCCTGTGGGAAGAAAACCCATGTGAACAACATGAAATCTACACACAGACAGTGGCACGAGTTGGACTCGAACCCTGGACCCTGGATCTGTGTGGCACCAGTGCTAACTGGCCCAAGACAAAATTACACTCATGAAATGAGATTTAATGTCTTGTTATTCAAACACTGTGTGTCGCCTACTATTGTGTTTCACAATCAGTTTATTTGCTTTTCCGAAGGGGTGTGCGGATTGGATTAATCTGGGCTCATTTCTAATTATAAATTTAAAGTGCTGTCTGCCCATTGCCTAAATGTAGAATTTCTACCAGATCTTTCGATAGATAAACCGCAGTTTCGATCAGGAGAAATAACTTTTGATATTTTTTACAACTCAATATGTGTCGTTCATCCAGTGCAGCAGAGTTGATTTAAGTCCAATAGAGGAAAATTAACAAAAATAATAAAACGCGTTGCAGTGGAATATATTTCTGGGGGAGATCTCGGAGGGGGAAAAACGTCGGCAGTAGAATTGGCACATCGCATGGCCGTTTACTGACACAAGAGCGACTTTTTGTTTTGCCATCGGTATGCAATAAGGCTACCCTCCTAACTACCCTCGGTTCTTATTTTGTGTTACGAAGGACAAAACGACAGTATGGTTTCTTATTAAAGTAAACATTGTACCTTAAAGGTTGTACCTTTTTCATTGGTGTTGTTTGTAAAGGGTGTGACTCAACAACAACAAAACCCTAAAAAAAACACAACATTGCACCCCTACCGTCACTCACATCGACATAAAGTTTTTCTGGATTTGTTAACGTTTTAAAGTACAGCTTTATTTTGAACGTTGCACACATTTTGTCGCAGCCCGGTCTTTCATAAAAGAAACGTGAAAAGAAAGATTTACTTCAGTAGTCATATCGCTTCAGTTTTCTATGTTTCATTCAGAGAAATAAAATTATTTTTCCTGGTATAACGTTATGAAAAAAAAAACAAACAACCTTCAAACTATCTAAACTATACATTTACGGATGCCAGGGGACTTGCAGCATAGTTTGTACGAGGCTCCAAAAAAAAAAATGGATCTCTCCTTCCACAGATGTTTCATTCACTGCCAAAGGCAAGGCACTCGAAAAGTGCTCCAGGCCAATAGCCTTTCAATCCCATTGTTGAAGCTGAAGAAGGGTCAGATTGGGCGCTGTTTACTCCGCGTCCCTGCGCCACCAGCATGTCAGCAGGAAGTGAAGGGTCTTTACAGAGTGGAGCGGGCCCACAGAACGGCTGTGAATTTCCCCCCTCAATCCTCAGGGTGGGTGGTCCTTCCCTCCCAACACCTCCAGGAGAGCGATTAGCTCATCCACTCTGCGGGGCCGGCCCGTCCCGCTCTGATGTGACGATAAGTGGCACAGGACCTGGCTTGGGCCATTCAGCCATGGATTAGCGGCCCGCAAACAGGCAGAGAGCCCTCTGAAGTGTAGGGAGGGAGACTGGGTGGTAGTTAACACTAATCCCGCTAATAATTACTTCTGGCATGGGGAAATAAACAGCAATAAATGACCTCCCTCCACCGCACACACACAGGCACAGAAAAACACACCCCCATCCTCACCTCTCCTCCCACTCCTTCTCAGGCCTAAACAATTTAATACCTGTGACACTGCTGCCAGTCAGGCTCTCCCTCACGCAGAACTTTTTTTTTAAAACTTGGAAGACATTATTTTTAATAAGTGTAAACCCAACAGAGACAGAACACACCTATCCACTCATGAGGTAAGAGTCGAAGAAGACAACCTGAAGCTCGTCTGAACAAAAGTGGCATCAAAGACACTCGGAAACTATCGCTACATTCTAACTGGCAGTTCCCTGAGTTTCCTAAAGTAAGGCTGGGTCCATATCTAAACTAAATTTGGTATCAAATTTAATAACATTGTATTTAATACTTTGTTGTACACTGCATTTTAATCGTTTTCTTGTTGTGAGTTTTCTTTACTCTTCTACATTTTCTTTTTTTAAGGAATACAAGTATTCCCAGAATTATAAAAGTAATATTTATATCATAATGCGCTGGGTAATGATGTAATAATAGATTCCTGGCCTGACAGTCGATGACATTTTTGGTTAGTTAATACCGGGCTTCATTAAAATAAACAAGGGATGAGAACTGCCAGTTTGCCATGATGGTTCTGTGTAGTTTTGTGAGATGTACCCAGTGCTATGATCTTGAATGTCAGTTATATCCCCTGTATTTATTTGCATAACGTGGATTTTCATGGGTTTTTCCCCGTCATCCAAATGAAAACCATGATATTTACATATCCCTGCTTAATTCAAATCTCAGTTTAAAAAAATAAAAAAAACTTCTTGTAACTCAAATATATTAAAATAGTTTTTTTGTGTATTATTTCATTGCAGTAATTGAACAAAAATAAAAGGTAAAAAATCTGTAAATAATTCAATTTTATCTTATATACAGTCGGTCAGACCCAGGTGCTGCAGTGCAGTTGACCTCTGTTCCAGCTCAGATAAACCCAGGAAGTTATCCTTACCTTTGGGGCCACCTAGTGTTTGAAATCCAGAGCCAATGAACTCCCGCACAAGGGCACGCACATACCCTTACATATGCCCGCTCGCACGCATACACGCTCGCATACATAAACACACAACCTAAATTCCTATATTCTGGGCTAGTGTTATCTGCTCGTCTGCCTACCCTCTGCGTTTTATAGATCAAAACATCCAGGGCGTCAGTAAGTCGCACGTTAAATATGGCTTTAGGCACTTTGCATAAATAATGATGAGTTGAGGATAAAGTCTCTGTGTGACTTTAAATCTGTAGAAAAATGCCAGTAACAAACCCTCCTAGATATTAAAGCTTAAACCCGAATAAAGAGATTCACGAGAATGTTGTGTCTAAAAGATCATTTAAGAAATGAAAACAAAATTAATTCATAATAATAGTTAACTGAGTAAAACATTTGCGGCCTGTTGTTGGAAGCAAGAAAAAAAAAGAAAATAACCTTTCAAAACCTACTTCCCTGGCACATGTGTGTAATTTCCTTTGCACATTAAACCGCATTTCTTCTTCTTCTATGAGATCTGGTCAGAGGCGAGGATCCTGTTTGTGGTTAAGACGCATGAATCAGTATAGAAAAGCGTGCAACACATTCAGACAGGACATTACCAAATCCACGACTGCTTCCATTACCTTACACACACAGCGACCGTGCTCAGGAGTACATCTGAACCAAGACCGTGAAAAATGTTCTTTCTTTTTCTGAGGCTCTCCTTCCTGGGTAAGCGTTTGTCGATATTTGCTCGTTTCTGACACACTGTGCCTTTGCTCATCACCACACAGCAGTTTGATTCCACAGAGCAGATAGGGGTGAGTGTAAACCTGTACATAAACAAGCACGACAATTCAACGTCTTCCTTTTCTTAGTTTTATACGGGCTAATAGCTTCAGGCACAGTGACACTCAGTGGCTTGCTTGGTTTCTTAGGTCTCCTTCTGGGTCCTCTCGGAGTCACTGCCAGTGATGAGAGCCGCTCCACTGTCACTCAGAGTTCAGGTTCACTGGTCTCCGATGTCTCCGTCCCCCACACGGGGGACAGCACAGATCCTGACACAGGGAGCACCACATCCGAGATGGCTCCGACGGCGTTCAACATCACGGGCGCATCTTCCAGTCTACCTCTGACCTTCGACAGTTCTGCAGCGGGCAATGTGTCCAACGCACTAGACGATTTGGGGGGAAATCTGACCACTGCGTCGAACGATCGGGTCACAGTGTCGGACACACCTACGAGAATCCGCGTGACGGCTGGTAAGAGACGCGCCCTTCGGTGGGGATAAGAGCTCCGTCACCTTAAAGGCTTCAGACGTACCTATGTTTCTGAAGACCGATAAAACTGGACCTTTACTTTTGAGATTTTCAATGTGTCCTCCCATTTGCTGTGGTTTTTAGATTTGATCTTTCTTAGGTCGGTCTCATTTCCTTTAACATTAAAGTTGCCTCCTGTGGCCTTTGGAACTGGGGATTTTTTTTTAAACAATTGATCAAAGCTGCAGCTATGTGCATGCACAGTCAAACGCTTGTTTTACTTTCCCTGATACTGAGATGACATAAGTAGAAAGTATGATATGCTACCAGGTGGCTCACAGGAAGTAGGCCTATTTAAAATATGGTCAGATATGATAATGATAACGGAGGTTATTGTTGTTTCAGTTACTGGGAGAGCCACCGCCAGCTCAAAGACAGACCTTCCCAGAATAATTGGTAAGAATCCCTTGTGAGATTAATGACAGCCCCGTGTCATGTAATTTTGCAAAAACATGGTCACTACCATTAATTTATTAGGCAAACAACATTAAAGTTGACTTATTGGGTTTCATAAGATACAGTGCATGGAGTTCAGTGTTCGAAATGTAGCTGATGCATTTTTTTTGGGGAGAAATCTGTGAAAATTTCATGTGTGAAGTAGATATACTCAACAAAAAATTTACTGAAACTTCCAAGGTAGCAATTAAGGAATGCTCTCAATCGGAATCCCTTGGGACAGTAGCCAAATCCAATAATACATTTTCTTGTACTAGAGTTTTAAAAGGGTCCAAATATTGTTGATATAAGACAGATCAAAACACTGCAGAAAAGCCGTTGTCCAAGAACCTGTACCAATCACTCATCTTAACACAAATTGGTTTCTTTGGCCTCATACAGTTATGAACATTGCTGTTGTTATGTTACAGTGAGCTCTGCCCAACCACCCAAGGCAGGCTCAAAGAGCTCCATTGGTGAGTAAAGGTTTACGAATCGACCCCTCTGACCTGTCTCAATCCCCTGTCAGCGACTGACAAACAGGCGCATCGTTTCATATTGCCGCGTCCGCATTAAATCACATCAAATCCCCTTTTAAAATACTGTACTGATACTAGGCAACGCACCTTTGCAGCCCTCATTGTTAGCGTTAATTTTTCTCTCTCTTTTTGTTGTAGTATATGCCATCGTAGCCATCGCTATAGTCACCATTTTACTCATATTGGGATTTTACTGCTGTTCGCGCACCAGCTCTAGGGTAAGCTACTTTTGTACTCGCAGTTGAGGTTTTCTAACAATCGTAGGTGGACTGTAATATAACGTAAAGGCAGTGAACGAATCGATTTGTTGATAACTCATTCTTAGGCACGCATAAGAGTGATTAACCTTTGACACGAGCGGGGCGTTGACTTTTCAGAAGTACTCCTTCGATGAGCAAGGCAGTCCCAACGAAGAAGCTGAGATCCCACTGAGCACCGTGGGACAGGACAGGCCATTGGAGTCAACCAAAGGTGTTTGTGTCTATTCCTTTTTGCAGTTTATTTATATATTAATTTAGGTAACTGCTGCATGTGTTAACGCTGGATGAACTGCTAACATTTCGTATAATTTCTCACATAACCTGGGCAGTAGATCCCGAGGAGCCTTGCTATGGAAAACAAGCCCAGGGGTGGTTAAGCAGTATGATTTCTGACTGAATAAATGGCTTAGCAAGTCCGGCAAGAAACTGAATACTGCAGTTGTGCTATGTCTGGCCTATGCTGGAATTTTAAGTGAGCTTAAACGCTAACCCAGCTGTTGTCCTTTATCATCATCATCATCATCGTCAGTTCAAGGACTGGACTAGTTCCTGTAAACGGTCCAGTTAACATCGAACTGCTTCACATGGACATCGTTCTGAAGCTGGCATTTATATTATATATTCTGCACAGACACAACTCAAGTATTGACAACTTTTGCAGCCACCGAGACCAACCCTGCACCCAAGGGTTCCACGTCAGAAAAACCGTTGGAGGACACGAAAGGTAAGACATTGTCCCGTTTTCTTCTATTTTCGCTTAAATTTTGCAATTGAAGAAAATTTAAAAAGCAACTTCGATGTTGCCTTCTGTGCTGAATTTCCAAACAAATTCTTTAAATTAATTTTTCTAAGGATGACTTGCGGC
The DNA here is from genome assembly GCA_025775065.1 of Hiodon alosoides. Classification (NCBI taxonomy): domain Eukaryota; kingdom Metazoa; phylum Chordata; class Actinopteri; order Hiodontiformes; family Hiodontidae; genus Hiodon; species Hiodon alosoides. Next base: position 16,764 of record JAOYSI010049530.1, on the reverse strand, counting down.
CTTCACCCCTCCCTTATCCTCGGGAGTCCAAAATGAATGGACAAGACTTAAAAAAACAACAAAACCGCTCACAACACAACACAAAATTCAGTAACATAACAGGTTACAAGATGGCTAGTGTATATAGCAATCTACATTTTGGCAGGTGATTTTTCCCAGTTAAACTTTAGTTTCAATAAAAATCTCGTGTTTGTTTAGCTATTACCCTTTACCTAATGACCCATCTTAGTCACAGTAGGAACACCGCATGGTGGCTATGAGAAAAACTAATGGCAAGATGGATAGTCTGTAAAAGGCCTGAAAGGGGCCAGTTTAGCGGTAAACATTTTAAACTATTCGTTTCTTTGCAATAGGCAAATTAGAATTTTGATTCAGATCATTTATGTTAGGACTGAACCAAAATTGAATTGAGGGTTTCTGAAATGGCTACACTAAAAATCGAGATAACAACAAATAATATATTAAACTGGTAGGATCTCTTAGACGAAATTTCTTCCCCTTTTTTAAACGTGTTACAAGACGCAACGGCTCAGATTAAAGAAGGAAGTCACTTCTTTCGTGTTGATGTATACGTTGCCACATTGTCAGTAGAGCAGTTTTATTATTTAAATAAATCTTCCACGCAACTGCATCATGCTACGTAGTAGACCACGTTGCTTTATAAATTATTTTCTTAGGTATGGCAATTGATTTTTTTTTTTGTGGCTATTACTTTAAAAACAAAAATAAATTAATAAAACCCGTACGCTTTTTATCTTATATTTTCTATAAGAGCTAGTTTTATTATAATTCTAACTAAAATGGTCATCTTTTTTCCTTATCTCGGAAAATAATTGAAAATATTGAAATAGTCCCCAACTTGCTCAAGAACCAGTTTTCAGTGTGAAGATTCTCTGAATTTTAAGGCAAGACTACAACAAACCACAGGATAGGGTGATGCAAGAGTTGTATTAACTTCACGCCTGCTTGTATGCACGCAAGCTTGGAAGATTTCGCAACGATCTCCAACGCCGACCGAACCTAGACTCGTCACCGATGTTATTATTAGGTTAACAGCATAGACCTTTGTTGGCGATTGTAAATTACGAAATAGGTGCCTTAATTATCGAAGGTAGCAATATATAGATTCGTTTACCTGTGTAACTTCCATGTGGTGTTAAAGCTTTTCCTTTGTAGACCCCCCCGCATGCAATAAGATCAGCAGGTAGGAGTTTAAGATAGCTCAGCAAAGCTCGCTCACTATATAGCTGCCCACTAGCACAAAGAAATCCACTAGTAAAATAATATCAAAATATACTTAATCTCTATGGAAGGGTAGTCTAGCTGCAATACCCACGTCAACCACTCGGTGGAGGTGTGGTAGCTAAGAAAGCTCCGTTCTCTCACTCGCTGTATAGCTGTGGGCCAATGTGTACATGTTTATATGCGTTGCGTCTTGATTTAGCAAATAAGAATGTCAATTTGCACCTATTTTTAAATAAAATAAATATATCTTCACATGTGGCCATTCACACAAATGACTCACAATTAAGGAAACTTGTGTGTTGAACACATAACGAAGAGTGCATTTTGTCAACCTCAAAGTGGCCTTGTTAAATCCTTTCTTCTTTTTTTCTGTAGTCCACTATATATGTCTTCCCCAAAGCCTTTCGTCTCCCAACCACTTGCAGACGTCCAGTTAGTATTTTAAAGGCTGCAAATGGGCAGAATGAAGTAGGTGCTGATTAACTAACTAGCTTGATCAAGGCCTGGGATACACTTTTAAACATACACTGAAGTGTGTGGCGAGATTTAAGGGGTTTGCATGCATTTCAGCATTTCATGCATTTCTCCCTCCCACTTCACATGTACATCCATATGTAATAGCCTTGGAGAACTTATCTGTGAAAAGTTTTAAAAAAGTGCCTAATGTGAAGCGTGATCCCTTTACCACTGTGTGAGAAGGCAATGGACTTCTTACAGGAAGGGCTGCAGACATACTGACGTGATTCTTCAGCTAAGATGACAAAGGGCATTGTTACAAAATAAATAACGCGACTAAAGTGTAGAGGAAGCGCTATGATCACTCTACCACAGTGTGTTCTCTTAACCGAAGGCTCTTGCATCAAAGAAAGTAATAAAAAATCAAATTCACAAATTCTCCATCTGGAGGGCTATGAAAATGTCAGTATTAGTAAATAACGAAATATTGGAGCTACTCTCTGCTTCTTTTGCTATGAAATACTATGTTCAAAAATATTATTTGTTAGAGGGCGGATGACTCTTTGTCCGTCCACCCTCGTCATTAACAAAGTGGGTTTCCATTTGGGATTAGCTGGTGGATCAACGTGGGTTTAGCAGGTCAACTAATATTCTTTCACCGGGGTGAGGTTTGCGGCTGCAGTTATGGATCTTGCACCGCAGCATAGAAGGAAGGCACATAAACACACGTTAGCCGGAAAAGAAATGCCAACCCTGTCCTCACGCTCTCTGGACTAGGTCCTTTACATGCTAAATACCGCCTGCTGAGACAGAATATGGTTTGAGAGAGGCCGTGGTGTATTATTCTTAAAAATACGAGTGAGATACTGTGTGGCGTCCAGTTTCCCCCCCGTAGGGCGCCTGAGCGTGGCGTTGTAAGTCACCCGAGTCAGGCCGTCCAGTCGCCCCGAAGGACGCCTGGTTGGTCGGTTTCCACCCCCTGCGCCATGCACTCATCCTCAAAGTTGGATTTGCAGTGGAGCAATTAACTGGAGGACTTCTCTCTCAAGAGCTCCCCGGGGGCTTGTCACAAAGAAATCACTTGTCGGTGACACGGTCAGTAAAACGGGGAGATGGAGAAGGCCCCTTTATGAGGTATAAAATAAAGTAGTGCCAGACTGGAGTCATTTTAATTGCTGGAAAACAAAACGGGCATTCCTCTCCTTTCAGTGGAAGACTGCAGTGTGAAACAGAATAGCCCACATTCTGCTGTCTGCTAATCTCTCAGAGTTCTTAACAGGTCAGTAAAGAGAGATGTGGGAAGACTGTCTTTTTCACTGGGGCACATAGGGTCGAAAAAATAAATTCCTACTTAAACAGAACACCTTTACCTGTTTTTCATGGCTTTGGTGGGGCCACAGTCGCTTTTTTTTAATTAAAGCATATATAAAACTCTTTAAAAGCATGGTTGGATTGATGACACTTTTCAGTAAATTCCAGCTCCAAAATACCAAACAAGCAATAGATATAGATTAATATACAAAACAAAAACATGGGAAAAAAAACACTCAGAAAAAAAATCGAGTGATTGGTAAATGGAGTAGGATTTGTGTTCTCAAACCATTAGATATGGGCAGAATGGCTAAGCCTGAAGACAGGGCAGCCCAAACAGAGCGGAAGTACAGAGGAGACTTGGAAGCTTCCCCTGTTAAATTAAGATACAAATACGTCTTCAGCTCCTTCACTGCTAACGCTGGAAATGCGTATCGAATTAGTCTTGAATTAGGGCCCTGGCCCGCTTTTGCTTTTTTTTCTTTCATTTCTCTCTTTCAGTTTGTGCCTACTGTAAATGCCACCTTAATTAATGCCCATTGACGAACAGCGGCAACAACACTTTCTCAATTACCCAGTCATGGGCAAGACTGATTGTCACCTGTAATTACAGAATGGTGCTGTCTTCACAAGCTGGTAAATTAGAGTGCCTAATGAGAGTAAATTGCAGCGTTATGAGAGGTTAGTACACAGGGATTTGCTTTGCTGTACGGGGTTAGATAAGCGTAGCCCACAGAATCGGCACTGTGTAAATGTTATTGGGCAGTAGGATTCCAGCTAATGACAGGGTCCTCTCCCTTCCCACAGTTAACAGCTGCTGTGGCCCTGGTCAATAATCTGCTCTCATTATTTTCCAGGATGTGAAGGCGGTTTGTCATTAATCAAACAAGTTTTAAGATGAAGGCTAATCATGATGTCAAAAACGTGACATTTTTTCAATGATCTTTATTGACCCGTGCATGTCCTACAAAATTGTCACAGCCTCATTAATTTGGTATCTGATTACTTCCTGAGATAGGTTCTCTGGTCTGTATCAGGTCATATATATGACAAGTGCACAGCAAGTGGACAGGTCCTCCCAAACTGATTGGTAAAAGTGAATTGTCTGCAACCAAACACGAACCCTGAGTTTAACCCTTAAGAGGACAACCTTTGACACTCACCTGAGGAGAACACATTTTGAAACTCTCTTTTATTTTCCGGCATGGCAAAGCAGAGACATCCGGGGACGATGACAGCACTAGCTCCGTGACCAACCAGACTCCTGCCAAAAAACCTGGCGATGTGATCGTGAACGTCGATGATGGGGGTGGCGACGTCTCCAACAAGACTTCTGGAGAGACCCCGGGAGATCCACAGAACAAGAACAATAACCATACTGGGGAGACCAATGCCAAAGGCTGGGGTTTGTATAGATATCTGCATCCGTTTCCTTGGGAAATATATACTGTGGTCTTTCTGGTTTGTCAGCACAGGGTTCCACAGTCATTGAATGCCTTAAATCACTTCTTTAAAACACGTTTTTGCAATATGGCGACAGAACAACATAGCCACGTTTTTAGTGAATAATTAATTAATGTAGAGTAAACGACTTCTAGTTTCCGGCGACTATTATGCTAACACTCATGCAATGTTTCACAATTTATTTAAAGCTATGTAAATATATTGACAGGCTGTATATTAAATCTGGTTATCCCCATTGTAAAAAAACCCCGATATTTTTGGTACCATCAGAGAGTGATTCAAATCTCTCCTATCAGAGTATACCGACGGCAGAATGGATGCTAGCTTTACTGACGTCCATCTGGATGTGAGTCAGTAGGGGAGGTCGCCTCACTGGGACCTGCCTTCACAGGGTGAGCTTATGCTGTGGAGCCAGGCGCACTGCCGAGGTCTTGGCTGAGATGTCTGAGCACAGCAAATGCTATGCAAAAGGATACGCTACGCTACAGCACCGCTACGCTACAGCAAACGCAATGCAAAAGGACACGCTACGCTACAGCAAACGCGATGCAAAAGGAAACGCTACACTACAGCAGCGCTACGCTACAGCAAACGCAATGCAAAAGGAAACGCTACGCTACAGCAAACGCGATGCAAAAGGATACGCTACGCTACAGCACCGCTACGCTACAGCAAACGCGATGCAAAAGGAAACGCTACACTACAGCAGCGCTACGCTACAGAAAGCGCTATGCAAAAGTAGATGCTACGCTACAGCACCGCTATGGTACAGCACCGCGACGCTACAGAAAGCGTTACCATACAGCACCGCGACGCTACAGAAAGCGTTACCATACAGCACCGCTACGCTACAGAAAGTGTTACGCTACCTTTCTATAACCTTAACCCTTACCCTACGTATCCTTTCACTAACCCTAACCCTGACGCTATGTCATATTTATCTAACCCTGTCCTAACATTATCCTACACCATCTTTCTCTAACCCTAATGAGAGATCAAGGTGTTGCAATTGCTATCTTCTATGTCTGCGCTATATGGTCGATGCTAGAATTGCGTTAGTTTTCAAGCTTCACCGTTTTCAAGACCTTATGATCATGCCAATGATGTGTCCGTCTCTCTAAGCCAATAGTGTGCCAGCAATGTAACTGAAGGGGGACTTTGGTAAAACGGGATTAAGATGTGGTGAGTGCTCAGGTTATGCAAAGATCAAAGACAGTTTGACAGGAGCAGGTTCCTCTGAAGAATGAGATTCATGGCTTGTCCATGAAGGATTTAGGGCCTAGGTTTAATTACGTAGAGTAGAGCTGCAGCTAAGCAACAATCCATCCCTTGTGTGACTCCCATCACTACATGGGCAGCAGACCCAATAAACAAACGCTAGGTCATGTGATAGACTCAATACAGTGACTACTTTCCATTTCTCATCCAACTTTTTAACTAGTCCCGACCCAAAACCAAAGATAATATCTTATTGTTTTAAATAGATATTTTTAAACAATAACGAATATTTAAAAAATGCATCTTACATTTTTTATTGTGCATTTTATTTCATTTCATGAAGGTACAGTTAATTTAGTTACCTAGCATTTTAGGCTTTGTATTTCCCAAACGGCATTAGAAATGACAACAGCGATTCTACAAAATTCCACTGCAATTTTGCAGATCGTAAAGACACAGTGGGGGATTTCTGAAAGCTGTACTTCTTGTTTTACCAACCTCCTGTAGTAGTAATGGCTGTACTATTCTAAATTCTACTTCACTCGTGTTCTTTTAATTACTTTAAGTAACTCTGAATAGGGGAATGTGCCATGTAAAAAATTATACTTTTATTAAGTAAACCACTTGTCAAAATCTTTAGCTCTCCAATGTCACACGCACTGTTATGGAGGAAGGAAATCAGTGGCAGATTTTTTTGTATCCAGTTTGTTGAGCTTCCTTGGAATGTAATAGCTTGGCTCCTCTCAGTCACGGTGTCAGGATGTGGACAGGATGTCAGCCTTGCACCTGCGCCCAGTTATCTCGGAGGCTTGCACCCGCCAGGAGCGCTTTCTGTGGAATTCACGCGGCCCTTAACAACTGATGACAGACTCACTGTCAGGGGTGCATTAGTATGAATCAATGTTCATCAACACTCTTCTGAGCATCCAGATTTCAGGAACACACTGAGGAGGAGTAGAACTGAGAGATGTAAACTTCTGGAACACTCTGTGGAGGAGTAGAACTGAGAGATGTGGACTTCAGCAATACATCGAGGAAAAATAGTACTGAGAGATGTGGACTTCGGGAACTCACTGAGGAGAAGTAGAACTGAGAGATGTGGACTTCAGGAATGCACTGAGGAGGGGTATAACTAAGGGGTTTGGACTTCAAAAACACTCTGAGGAGGAGTAGAACTGAGAGATGTGGTCTTATGGAACACACTGAGAAGGAGTAGAACTGAGATGTGGTCTTATGGAACACACTGAGCAGGAGTAAAACTGAGAGATGTGGACTTCTGGAACACACTGAGGAGGAGTAGAACTGAGAGATGTGGTCTTATGGAACACACTGAGGAGGAGTAGAACTGAGAGATGTGGACTTCTGGAACACACTGAGGAGGAGTAGAACTGAGAGATGTGGTCGTCTGGAACACACTGAGGAGGAGTAGAACTGAGAGTTGTGCACTTAGTAGGCGTGGTGGCCATCGACATGGTGGAAGGGGGACCATCAGTGTGGTCAGTTTCTTATAGATGGGTGACATAAACATGAAGAAATTAAATTGTGCTGAAGCAAGAATAATTCACAGACTTTGGGTCCATGGGAGATATATCCAACAGATATATTGAACCTCTTTTGGGTCTCAGGAATGCTATACCCAACATTAGATTTAAACCATAGAATTTTTTTTTTTTCCCACCAAGGTCGCACAAAGACAGTATATGGCTTCAGTGCTTATTTCTATTTTTGAATCAGGAAAAGATAAATTACCCAGTTTCAAGTTTCTTTTTTTTCCATTGGATTGGAAATCACGTTTGTTATCTTAACTAAAAATACGTCTGTAAATACAGACAAGCTTGTGTGGGGAGCAGGCACAATTTAGTTCTCACATTTCAAGGCATAAAAAGTGAACATATCTAATGTCGGTTATAATTAATTCTAGTGTTATTATTCCCCCCTGCCTGGCTCAAAGTGTGGAGGTTTTCGCTGTGTCGGGCCGTTTTATTTCCAATGGCTTTTTTTCAGCAAGGAAAAATGAAACCGATGAAGACCACCGAGCCCTAACTGGACCCGAGGGAGGGATTGCGTTGGACACACACCTGGCTTTGTGCTCCCGTGAGCTGGCGGGTCTCTGCCAAGCCGAGGCCTGGGTCCCGCCGATGGGGATTTGTAGTGAAGCCTGTGGCACCTCAGCAGTGAGGCTAATTTCCCCCCTTTGGCTTGATGGGTATTAAGGGGAGTATTAGCAGTGGGATAATGTTTCGGTTTTGTAGCTTCCAGGCTCCCACGAAGCGACTTGCTCATCAGTGTGTGGCACACAACCTACGTATTTACCTGTGGGTCTGAAGACCTGTCAGTTTTACGTACTTGGAGATTTAAACCTCTCCAGTCCTTCCTCCACATTGATGGATATCCATTTATTGTTAACATTTGAAATGAAAATGATTCTTAAAACAAAACATTCGGTTGTATGTGTTAAGGCTGTGTAGGAGTAATTCATTAATTGAGCAATGCATAAAATAACAGTATAGTGATCATTAGTGTGCATGGAGATCACGTGTTACAGCTGTGAAACATGTATATTCTTCATGTTTAGCATTTTAAGTTAATTTACAGGCATGCTTATGCAAATAGCGAGAGTCCGCGAGTGTGGTGACCACGATTCCCTCGCAGAGATTATCTAGCTGCATTGGGACCAGTCTGGGTGGCATTCACAACTGTCCCTTAAAGTACATCTCAGCTTGTACTCTCCCTGATGAAAGAGTGGGCGTGGCCTTCGTTGTGTCAAAAGTCACTCGGCTGACTCAGCATCCAGAGGGTTTAATTACCTTTAGTGGAGAGAGCAACGTGTACCGTGATAACCACGATGACGATGATCAAACAGTGACTGGATTAGATTACAATAAGGGGCTTTGAATTATATTTTAAACACTGTCTATCCAAAGAGTGTTGAAAGAAGGGTTTGCCCGTTTCTTCTGACGCCAAATTTGTTGCAAGGGAGTTGCAAAAAACGTTTTAGCCCGGTGGCATATGCATTGAAATATTCTTTGTTTGAAAGTGTATTTACCCGTTAAATCAAGAGATCTAGACTGGATATACTACAGACATTTCAACAGAGCGTGCGTTTCTCTCCAACACGAAAGTACTGATACGTCTGAAAGGAAGATAAGTGGTGCCGTGTTGCCACCTGGTTTTTTAGTGACAAGCAGGCCTGAAAATGAACTTGAAAGCCCTGTGCTTCCTTTGACAGTGACAAAAGATACGACGGGCTGTAAAACAGTATAATTAGCTCTGGGTGTGCTACTTTCCAATAACGGTGCGCTTTCATGTCCCCGAGCCAACATTAGGGGGGACCAGTTTCCCCTGACGTTATTCAAATGGAGGACGAGGGTCTCGTAAAATGTCCAAGGAATAATGACAGTCGTTGTGCGCCTTCTCTGACTGTGAAAATGCTTGCCGGAGCAGGGCATGTGGGAGTGACAGGGTAGTAATTGAACAGAGCTTTTTAAAAAATTTTTATTATTATTTGGAGAGCCAATCAATTTGCGTGAGTTGCCATCCAGGTTCACGGACAGGACAGGATGTCAGCAGAGGCTTGTAAAAATCTGCCCCGTAAGGAGAGCCCACCAACGGACGTGCCCCTGCTGGGGCAAATATGAGCTCGTCATCGTATACGAGTTCTGTACATCGCAGTGATCGAAGTCGCACTGCTGGAATCGGGTTTAATGTATGGCTTTAGCTAAATGCTTTGCTCTCAGTACACAACATTTTAAGGGTTTATCCTGGCTATTCTTTACTGTCAATGTGCCTTTATGGTCCCTTAAGCTCATCCTAAATGCTGACATTCAAAATGAAAACTGTATACATTCAAGCCTTTAAGGCAGTGGGTTACAATGAAGACATTATATAAACCTTAAATTCAGCTAATGGTATTTTGTTGCGCTCCATAATAGTGTGCATATACAACATATTTATTTCACTGAAAAATCCATAGTATTTATTATGGAATGCGGTTGCCCTCACTAATGGTCTGTGGGATCAGATCTCTTTAAAAAAAGAATTCTGGGTAGCCAGACGGTGTTCTTCCTGTATGCAGAGTTTGATGTGGTTGGTGGGATCTGTCATTTCCAGCCCTGTTAGCTTCATCGCTGCGAGGCTGGATTCCCAGGGAAAAGCAGGTGGTGTCAGGAATCTGGGGCGTGAACACAATTTCTCTGCCTTCCTCTTTTCCAAAACCCCCTTCCCAATTGGGACTACATGTTAAACTAAATTATTGTGAAAGTATTTTGGCTTGCTGGGCCAGCCTGGGCTGACATAATGATCAGATGGAGTCAGAAATTTTATGTGGCCAGAGGTTCAACAAGTGAATGGACTGTAATTATATTTATATAACGTTTGTCTGTGTGTCTCTGGCCCTGTCACAGACTGGCATCCCCTCTTGGGTTTTTCCTGCCTCACGCCCTATGCCCTAGGTGATAGCAACTACATAACGGCATATCATTTCATTAACATTCATTATGCAGTCTTAAAAAATAACACTAGGTAATGAAGTTGACCTCGACTTTAATGCAGGTATTCCTCGGGTGTGTTTTTTTATTGTCTTTTTTTAAATTGTTTTTTTAGCATGCCCTTTGGTTCCGAACACAACAACTTTAAAATGTTTTCAAATTAGTTGGATTTCAGTATTTATTTTTTATTTAAAAAAAAAGGATTACCAGTTTAAATTGTTGTCCTCAGCCATAACTCTGTATTCATCTGTTATTATTTCATGTGAGTTACACCGGAGTTCTTTTGAACGATAGAGTGTCGAGTGTTGTGACACATAGATAGAGAGTGTTGGGGCTCCTCTGTGACGCGCCCGTCATTTGTGACACATAGAGAGTGTTGGGGCTCCTCCGTGACGCGCCCGTCATTTGTGACACATAGAGAGCGTTGGGGCTCCTCCGTGACGCGCCCGTCGTTTGTGACACATAGAGAGCGTTGGGGCTCCTCCGTGACGCGCCCGTCGTTTGTGACACATAGAGAGCGTTGGGGCTCCTCCGTGACGCGCCCGTCGTTTGGCGGGCTTTGTGTGTCCGAAGCGCTGTGGGACGTCCGTCAGGGACTGTTGATTTCCCCGTAAATCCTCACACCTTCTTTGTTTCCCCTCTATTTTTACAAGACGGAGGAACGCCAGGCTGTGGTAACTCGATAGGGTTTTAGGTGAAGCAACTGACATAAATTAGATTCGGTTGGGAGGCAGAAATGATGGTGGCCTTTTTCTTAAAACCCTCCACAGCTGTCCACACTCTGCTGTCTGCGGGCATCTTTACTGGTCAGTCTAATTTCGATCGGCTAAATCCATAACACTGGAGTGAATTTAGAGGCGGGTCATTTAAAGGTCTGAATTCAGGCACGACAAGAACTGATCTACATTGGGTTTTGGGTCCCATGTCAACAGACTTTCTTCTACGCCTAAACGGTGTAGCTACTTTGAATAGCCGCTTAATTGTTCTCATCGTTCAGCTGCTAATTGGGCTTAGACAAATAATATTATTATCTATTCAAATCAAATCACCTAAATAAAAATATATTACTCTTCTTTGAAAAGGTTTTCATTTACAGGTATTATCCAGTAATTAGCCTTATGAAATTAGCCAGAACATTAAATTTCACATTTAAACATCAAAGAGGGTACAGCCCATTAAAACAAAAACTAGACGAACTATCTGGAAAGTAAAACTTGTTAACTAATAGCGCGGTGTTCCCTGTGAGATAATCTGGTGTCCTCTTAGTAAATTAGAAGTGAGAAGCTGGCAGTTAACAACCTGTTGACAGCTGCCACACACAGGACTCCATAATGTTTGATACCAGATGAGATGTCACTCAAGCTGCAGTATAGGGCATCCATATTTGTAGTGGAAATAGCATTGATAACTGATCACACAGTCAAGGATGTAAGCTGTAAAGAACATAACAGGTGCTGCAGAGAATATAACAGCCATGTTTTATGAGTGGTTATTTCCTGATCCGTGTCATCAACTGAGAGGTGTGTCTCCTTTCTGGTCAAGTTCCCCTGACCTTTGTTGACCCTTCCCAGTAGACCTAAGTGAAAGGTCAGAGGCCAGTCAATATTAATTAAAGGGTACACAATATCCGCCAAGGCCAGGAGTGATGTGCTTTGAATCTTGGTCGCCTTCCTAGCATTCCAGAACTGTTGCTGAACATGTCTGTACAAAGACACCACCGCCATGGTCTTCCAGCAATGACACACACACACACACACACACACACACACACACACGCTCTCTCTCTCTCTCACACACACACACACACACGCACACACACACACACACACACACACACACACACACACACACACACACACTCACAAACACACACGCACTCACTCACACTGAACACTGTTGTTGCTGAACACTTTCTTCTAGACAAACCCAATATATTTTACACTCATGAGAAATCACAAATAGAGCGTAAACACTTGCTGATAAAGAGCATTAACAGCAGTAGTGCTGCACCGCGGAGATTAGCAGGGCGTTGTCAGCGAGGTTTCGTCACAAGAAGATGGAAAGAACCTGCAAGAGTCTTTCCTGTTTGACTTTTGTCTGTTCCTCCACAGCCTTTTTGACGGATGACTTTGCGTGAGGCCCCTTTGACCTCCATGTTTGCGTTTCAGTCGGTTCAAACAGAACCATCCCCAAACCTGTCACTTTTCTTCTTCCTCCACCAATTCACCTCGGGTGTACAGCTGCCCGCCAAAGGGGTTTTAAAGCACAGAAATAAGGCCGGCCTCCTACGGTTCTGTGCCTACCCTTTGTTCTTTCAGGATATTCCTGCCGGTATAAACCTGGATATAACAATGCACGGAGAGACTTTACTTAAGGAGAGGCATGTCATTCACAACTCCGGTCATTGGATTCCCTCCCCGTCATTCCTTTTGGGACCGCGTTCGCCACACTGAGGTACTCCGTGGTACTTGTATCCCCTTCTGACATCAGTCTGACACCAGCGTCACCAGTTATTCACAGTGAAAGACACGGCAAGTGTTAAAGGTTAGACCTGAATGCAGGCCTGTGAATGATGGCCCTCCTACGGTAGCGTCTACGGAGATCTAGGTCAAGATCCCCAGTCTGGTCACATGGTCTTCATGCCGGCTCGACACTGAGCTTTCATTCATTTAAAATGACGGCAATTTCATGCCCATATGTCACATTAATGGGTCCTGTCTCCAGTCCTCAGGAACTAAAATGTTCTTAGTGTTATTGCTGGGAGCCACAAACTGATGGTGTTCACATCACGGTTCTGCTTGTGCCAGAGAGCCTGGTTGGGATTTGCCTTGATGAGACAGATGTGTATTACTTTTTTATGTATTTTTGGTAAAATAAAGTTGTTAGTCTCCGTTACAGATTCCTTAGAGCTATTTCCTCAAATGCTGGCAAATTCACAAAGTGTTGAAAGAACCATAAGGATTTTTTTTACTTTTTTAGGGGGGGCAAACGTTCCCGAAGGCAGGATTATGTGGATAAATGCTAGGAATTGAGTGTATCAAACGTGGGATTAGAGGATCACTTGATCCTCTCATCTTTTCGAATAGTGTGAGGTTCCAGTAATTGCTTTGCGCGCATTTCGCCATAGTAACGTTATATATCGGACGTTGAACAAAACGTCTTTTGTTTATTGGCATGTCACTCACGTTAAGAGGTTTCCCAGAAATACAGTTCTTACAGTATCTTTAAAAAACGAGTTATATTAAGGTATGCTCTGAAGGAAGCGGTGGCTTAGTCTGCCGTCGGCGGTGAAGGGTCATGTTCAGGGGGAAGTGAAATCTCTGATGTGTGTAAATGATGCGGTGACCTCCGTCCCAGGCCCGTCGTTTCGTTCAGGTGGTTAGCTTGACGCTCCTGTCGCATTGCTGCACCTCCGGATCGGACCGCTGCAGAAAGGCGCTCGCCCTCCCGCCGACACAGCTGCAGGCATCGGACCCGCATTCCTCCCACACGGGACAGAGTCAAAGCGTTAGAGTCTTTAATTAATATGGCCGCCTCTCCTAGTCTTTAACAACAGTTTAGGGTCGGCCCGACAGCCAGAGGGGAGAGGCGTTATGGGAAGGCGGTCATGTCTGGAATGGAACATTTAGATAAATAGTGTATGCTTGTAAATGTTTCTGAAGGTATTACACCCGTCTATACACCCTTTTATTAATTATGCCATTCAATTCGTTTGTCATGCTTTGCTTCTGAAGAGCCCCCGTCTGATGATATACAATTTCTTATATATGGAATCTCTGCCAAAACTAAATACAACGTTACAGTTTTTAAATGATGCTACAGCAGTATATCATTTTGAGATAGGGGTAGCTTCCGTTTTAGTGCTTTGCCTGTATTAGGTGCAAAGGCAGTTTGTTTACTGCTAGCTGTGGTCGTGGTTTATTTTTTGAAGGGGTTTAACTCTTGCTGCCCCTGATGCAACGCCCCAAAGGCACTTCCTTAACAGGGGTCCTAAAGTTTATAGACTGTGAAAAAGTCAACCCTGAGAGTTTCTTTTGCAGTTTGCAGCCTAAGTGTAATTCTGTTGAAATTGTTTTTATGCAAGCATGTATTCAGTATATGGAAATCTACATGAATCATAATAAGCACCAAGAATAATTCTGTAAAATATTTTGTATTTAGTTTTTCAATTTTAACGTGTAACTGTCGCTTGAAGGTAATTTCAGATTCTTTAGAAATAACAAACAGTAGTTTGTGGAGTAACTGAGTAGACACCAATTACTGAAGGAACTGATAAATGCAACCCATTTCCTTCCTTGTGCGTATTGTTTTTAGAGCCAAAACAGGTTCTCCCTATCAGGAAACAGCCCCATTAACACACAATCTCACATCATTACGGTGGCCAGAGCACTTGCGGGTTTCGCTTGGAAACATAGAGTGGTGTCGTGTGTTACCCTGGGTTCACATTAGTCTCCCTGTTTTTTATTTTTTATCCAGAATCGGTAAATCCCTCCTGGAATGCCCAGTCTGTCAGCAGTCAGATCCCCCCCCCCCCCAACTCGCTGCAGTAAATGGGGGCCAGAGATGGCTATCGTCTGCCATGGTCCCATGGAACTGGTTCCTTGCTGAGCGGCGGGGAGCTTTACCTGGGCTATGTGTGCAATCACAATACCGTATGACGACGCGGATCCAGGGGCCGTACAAAATGGCCGCTTGTTCATTTTCAAAACCCGCGATGGCCGCTTGCCGTTTGTTAGCCTGTAAACAAAGTGACGTGGGTCTGCCTTCATCTTGCCTTTACATGGTTCCTTGCTGTCTTTCGGCAGAGGTAATTTAATTATTACGCTTTGGCCCCAGTGAAGTTTTTTTAAAACATAAACAGTGCAAATATCTTAACTCACACAGTGCAGATGAACCACGATAGAAAGGAGGAAATCCTTTGTCATTTTGATGTGATTAGAGGTGGGTTTGTTACTGCAAAAGAAAAAAAAGAGTCTGTACTAAAACCTACAGGGCGACAAACGTCTGTGCAGATGGGTATTGGGGCGCCCACCCAACGAGAGAGGGGCCCACCCAAAATCAATATACAACTGTCATACGATGGTATTTATTTTCCCAACCAGTGAGGGAACTGAAAGATTATAAAGCATTCACAGTGACCTGTCAAAGTACGGGGGGTGGAGGTCCAATCATGACACCTACTTCACCGCGGTTTTCTCTTACCTTTGGAGTATTCTTACATCATCGATTCCATGTTACTGTAATGAACAAAATTCTCAAGAAGAAACCTCTCAGTGGTGCTTAGAACACCACCAAAGAGTCAGTGGAAAAAGCAAACAGTAGCTTCAAAAAATGCCACACGGAGTCGCACAGAGCCACACAGAGTCACACAGAGTCACACAGAGCCACATAGAGTCACACAGACTCAGACAGAGTCACACAGAGCCACACAGAGCCACATAGAGTCAGACAGAGTCACACAGAGCCACATGGAGTCACACAGAGTCAGACAGAGCCACACAGAACCACACAGAGTCACACAGAGCCACACAGAGTCACACAGAGTCAGACAGAGCCACACAGAGCCACACAGAGTCACATAGAGTCACACAGAGTCAGACAGAGCCACACAGAGCCACACAGAGCCACACAGAGCCACATAGAGCCACACAGAGTCACACAGAGTCAGACAGAGCCACACAGAGCCACACAGAGCCACACAGAGTCACACAGAGCCACACAGAGTCACATAGAGTCACACAGAGTCAGACAGAGCCACACAGAGCCACACAGAGCCACATAGAGCCACACAGAGCCACACAGAGCCACATAGAGCCACATAGAGCCACAAAATATAAACATTAGCAACATTGAACCCTCTGGCACAAGACCCAGATCAGCAACACAGTGTGTTTGTGTGTGTGTGTGTGTGTGTGTGTGTGTGTGTGTGTGTGTGTGTGTTCTAATTGTGCTTAAAGTTATTCAAAGAATTTAAATAAATTTACATGAACTATGTTATAGATGTAGGTATAAGGACAGAAGTATTTTCACCGGTAAACTTAAGGTCTTAATCCCTTTCCTGTTTCAAATGCCACTCTCTGCTTATTAATTAAACATTAAAGCATATTTTTTTTATTTTTTTTCAGACTTATGAAATCCCGCTGAAAGAACACAGCAAGACAGGGCACATGGATCAAATGGTCAAGACTATCAGCCTCTGCCTTAATACCATTATCTTTTTCAAACAAGGCTATATTTGAACTTTCCTTTCACTCCTTTACCTCGCTTGATGTGACTAATTCTGATTAATACGATGCCTGGTCTTTCAGGAACAGGCTTGTATCGGTTCTCAAATTAATTCACCTTCCGCTGTGTTCAAGTTGGTATGTAAGAAGGATGTGGACTTACTCAGTAACGCATTGCTCTTTAGCTCTCCTGGGTTTGGGGTTGTTCCTGGATCTCACTCTTATCCTAACATCCTGGTCCTCCAAGGTGGCACCAACATCGTCGGCCGTGATTTGCATGTTAGCAGGAGAGAGAGAGAGAGAGAGAGAGAGAGAGAGAGAGAGAGAGAGAGAGAGAGAGAGAGAGAGAGAGAGAGAGA
>JAOYSI010049509.1:0-26199 GCA_025775065.1 Hiodon alosoides | reverse complement strand
ATGCCTCTCGACACAGAAGGATCGTATTGGCGTTCAATTGAAAGATAACATCCATGCTAAATAATCCTTGAAACATTGTGTCTCATTACTGTTGGTAACCGATTGTATGCCACCGTTGCTAGCAACCGAAAGCCACACTAGAACATAAATCAACAGGACTGACTAATAGTTTTCCTTTACTAAATCAATTATTGCAGCCCCTTCCACTTGACTAGAACCAGGACCATCCCCATGCCCGGCCCAATTTTTTCCATAGCGGAGGAAATTCAATTCAGCTATCATGTATTTTTTATTAGTAGCGTGTTTCAAGAAATGTGTAGAAGTTAAATAACATTTCACTTACGCTGATAACAAAAAATATTCCACTTCAAGGATAGGTTGATAAGTTAACAAAATAATAGCCTATTTCACTTCAACAATGTGTTGACTTAAAACATTTGAAATAAAATGTATCTCACTCCTCCATACAGGGGTTCATACTTAGAACTGTAAATAGAATCAATAGCAGTGTACTGGTTTCTGCAACTTTATTTATTTATAACTGTGTCATTGTCAATAGACATGAGGATTTCCTTCTCTGTACACATTAGCATGAATACCTCCAAGTGCTGCTGAGTTAGTGAGCTTCGTAGCCTATTCTTAACCAACTTTAGGGTTGAGAAGCCTCTCTCACATGCAACCTGAGTGATCGAAAGTGTCAACAGAAATGTATATGCCAGCCCAATTACACGGTAAGCATCTGTGAGGAGATTATACTGTGAGAGTATTAGATGAACACAAATGACACAGTTTTTGCAGGTAGAACAGGTCCTAGGTCTTAAATTCTATCTCTGGTTCCAGATATGACAGTCCACCACTATCCTCCTGACCTTTCACTGCCATCTCACTACCTGTCCTGACAGTGTAACCTTCCAGAGGGCACTTCTTCAGTCTCTCTCACTGGGATGCCAGACTAAACAATTCAGTATGTAATGTGTTAACGGTAGCTCTGTCATCATTTCCTGGAGCGCTGAGTTGGGGAGTCCATTTGCCCTTATTTCACGAAAGTTTTTAGGGTCAAGAGAAGTGAAATCTGAGGCAAATTTTCAGTTAGTTGAAAACCTCATATCTATGCTACCTGTCAGAGTGTCCAGAATGACATTATAGACATTGACCTCAAAACAACATCAGCTGAGGCTAATGGCTCATCTTCTAAAAGCTCTCTTGGCATCCTATTCTTTTTTCTGACATGTTTCTCTGGAAGTGCAGTCTGCACTAGAAGCTCACAGTTGTCCACCTCTTGCAGCTTTTCATTGGCCCTACTCACAAACTCATTAGCTGCTCCTTTCACTCCCTCTAAGTCCCTGACACATTTGAGGCTATCCACTGTCCCCTCAAAAAGCTGAGCTGCCAAAATATCTATTCCATGTGTCTGTAGGTAGCTGGAGAGGGGGGATGTATGTTGAAAAATGTGAAGGGAAGGTCTGAGCAGTGAGTATAATCTCATATTTTTGAAGTCTTTCAATGTATCCCTTTGCTTTTACCATCACTGTTGGCTTCATACTCCCATCTCCCTCAACTGAGGCTAGGGTCAGCTGCAGGTCAACATACAATGCGTCCGTTGATTACCACAGCATCCAAAGACTTTAGTGAGAGCCTGATCCTTAGCCCACTACCTTGTTCCCCCAGTCTCCTATGACGTTTGTCTTCACTGGTCTCTTCCTATCATTGCATACGTTTATTTGACTCTCTCAGAAAAACTGTCACGTCTTGTCACTGTCACGGATGCACTTTCAACAACACTGCCTGTTGTGTCTGCCAGTACCAGATTGATGATATGTGCTTAACACCAAACATGAATCTGTGTAGGAGACTGCTCAAAGAGAAATGCAGAGAACCCCTGATACTGTCCCTCATGTTTGCTGCACCGTCAGTGGTGTTGCCCACACATGTGCCGATGTCAATGCAGCGCTTGTCTAGTGTTTGTTTCAATAGGTCTGTGAAGTACTAGCCTGTGGATTTTTCACAGTCTACCACAGCAACCAACTGCTCATGGATGGCATCTCTAATGTATCTTACAATGATGGCACATTAGTCCGTTAAAGTGACATCTTGGGTGTTATCAATTTGAATGGAAAAAATTCCTGCCTCGCTAACCTCATCTGCAATTGTGCCCTTTATCACCTGGCTGAGAACATCCACAACTTTACCAACAATGTCCTTTGACAGTAGAGTCACAAGAGAACCTCTACCTTTTGCACCAGTGTCATGGTGCTTCTTGCTTTGCTCAATACAACTGCTAATGTGTTGTTGAAGACACATATCATACCGGCTTAAATGTAAACTCTAAAAAGTTGCCATGACTGACAGCAGTATTTTCTAGTGCATAAGCAGTCTCTGCTTTATCCCCTCTGTAACTAAGTCCACATTTGCCTATGACTTTTATCACATCTATAATGCGTTCCATCACCTGCTCATGATGTAAAAACACGTGTTTTCCTGCCAGAAGGCTTTTTACATCTGCTTTTTTAGCCTACGTAAAGTAAACATCACCTCTGTGGATCATACTCTTCATATGGTCTTCTATCCGCTGATGCACGTGTCCATGTTTTCATACCTCCCTTTATAAAAGGACTACCACTTGCAGCAGGTGCAGCAGGTGCAAAAACACAGAGAACAATACAGATTGTGTTTTTTCACTGTATGTCACCCACTTGCGGTTGGGTGCCATGCTTGCTGTGAAAAACTATAGCTAGTAGGGGCTGTTTTGTGGGCAGCTGAGGATGGTAACTGAAAAACATGTCTAGGTCCTGTGGTTGTGGATGATTAAAATAATCAAAATGCTCAGTCTCCTCATCTACACTAGCATCTGCCTGTGCCTCTGGGATCTTCTGCTGGGCTGATGTAGTCTCACTGGACACTGTCCCTTTATCTCCTCTCTCAGCATCTGACTCACCTGTATTGCTTAGCATTTAAAATGCAAAGGGCATAGACATTGTAATATCATGGGCACAGATTAAACAACTTTAATCTAATATGTATTTAATACTTTTATTTTAATGCATTTATGCAGCACAATGAACTCTGTTTAGTCTAGCCTCGCTCTATAGTGTTAGCCTAACACCCTCTGGATATCATTTAGAATCTATCCATCCCTTCTGCTCTATGTGTGTGTAATAGTTAAAGAAATAAGTTTCGTATTGTTTACTCTGTCTCTACCTGTCCACTCAGCATTGCTGGTCTCATCGCTAATTTTGGGCTCATCATCATTTTCAGCAGGGGAATGGCTTATCTGCTGCTCAGACTCTACAAAAAACATTTCATTAAGGGGTTATTTTACTGCATACACAGATCATGCTTGCGTTTTTTAAAATCATGTTTATTTTCTTCTTCAGATTATATTTGTCCAGTTCTGTAATACTTCAAATATTGGGCTATTCAAATAGGCTAATTTTTAAATTGCTTTGGTATTTTACATAGATTGACACTGTAGCCTAATGTTCGATTAACGTATTACCCTAATAATTACGCTGTAAAATCATTAGGTTGCCACTTCTGTCTGTCTTCTTGGAAAAATATCTGTGAGCTTGGCTCATTTGGCAGCGTCCTCCTCTAAAGCCCTTCTTTTTTTCAACCTGGCCTTTTCGGCTATTCTCTTCCTATCCATCTTCCATGACGCTTATGGTTACGGTATGCTATTTCAGGAAACTATTTGGAAAAGATGGGCTATATGGAGCCAACCAACTGTTATAAGCGGTGATCTTCCTCAGATGGTAGCTCCCATCTGACCTGTTGCCATGCAGGGGCTGCAGTGTTAGGGATAGAGTGCGGAATGTGTACTTTAAGGGAAGATAAATTAATTGAACGTTTTTTTCCCCACCCGACCGGCCCAAAAGTGAAGTGGCCCACAGGGAATTCTCCCGCTTCTCCCGATTACCCACTAACTAGAACCATAGCCGTAAAGCTAAGTAAAAACACACGTAATGATTAGCAAATCCAAGACATAATTAAACCTTACAAATCCATACAGTAGAACCTTAATTGTTGTTTACAGGTATGATTCTATCACTCGCATAGGGGGCCGATTATACTCAATTTATCTGTGCTTTCTGGGTTAATTCCTCTTCTGGTTAAACTATATAGAATAGCTCATGCATTATTTTTGATAATTAGCCCACTCTGTCTGCAGTCTCTTGCCTGTCTGTCTAACTTGAATTTTCTTTCTTTCATTATTATAACTTCCTTTTTCTTTTATATATTTTGTCCATATCTTCTCTATTCTGTCTCCCTTCCTCTTTACCCAGCTAGTTTTTTATGTTGATCTAATTTACCTGGGGTCTATTGAGGCCCTGGGACACTGGAGTTATGGGCGAAAAAAAAAGATTGGTTTTAAAAATACTTCTGGGTCCGTCTGCATCACCCCACATGTAAAATAAGCGGCCTTGGCCAGGGCTGTTGTCTCTAGGATGCTGCCCGCAGAAGTGTTTTAAACTGCTTGACCTCACCAGCAGATTTTGTAATAAGACCAGCTCTATCGGTGATGTTTTAATGTGTGTCTTGATCCTGGCCAGGGGGTGAGACGTCCATCGAGTCCCTGGGATGCTGCCCCTGGAAGTTATGGCCGAAATCGTTTTTTAAAAATGTCACCGTTGCCCAGGGCTGAAAAAATGGCTTGTCTCTGTCATCCCTCGGATGAGCGCGGTGGAACTCCTCAATAGGAGCAGGATCCAAGACAAGACAGCTGATACCCAGGAAGGCTCCTCTGAACTATACCCCTCCCAGTCCACCAAATATAGAAGCCGGCCCCTTCGGCGACTGGGCCAAAGCAGAGCCGCAAGTGCCTGCTCTACTCGTGTTGAGTCCAGCTACAAAACGAGTAAAGGAATCTTTCAATCTCTTGATTCAGGCATTCCGTATGGCCAGTGGATTGTGGGTGGTAACCGGAGGAGAGGGAATAACTTCTATGACAGAGATGGAAATTGTACTGGAGTTTGGGGCATTTATTTAGGAATGTTCTGACCAAAACTTCGTACAACACTGTCCTGTTCTGTAAAATGAGTCATACATTCCTCCTAGCTAGCGGGCAACGATGTTCAAAATGTTACACTGAGGAGCGTTAATTAGTTGCCCATTAATGAAATGGTAATTCAATCAATCAATCAATTTATTTTTATAAAGCGCATTTCACATGTTTCCATGTCACAAAGCATTTTACATACAGAAAAATACAATATGTCCCAGGCTTGACCCCCCCCCAAGAGCATGCCAGTGGCAACAGTGGCGTGGAAAAACTCCCAAGGTGGGCAGGAAGAAACCTTGACAGGATCCCTGTTTAATGGGAGAGCCCATCCTCTGCTGGCCAGCACTAGTAGCTGAATTAAAGAATCTAATGTCCATAGGGTGTAACGCCCTCTAGTAGACGAGTTCCAAAACATTGTGATATTCGGAGGAGAGCGGTGGGGGCCCAGATGGCTGGAGTCCAGTCTAAAGGTCCACTGGTTGCTGTGGTGAAAGTGATGCAGTCCTGCAGGATGCCTCCTGTGATTGCTCGAAAAAAAGAGATAGCACATTGTTAATGCTAACCTATGGAAGCAGGATGAAATGAAGTTAAGTAATTAGAAAATTTTTAAAGAGAAACTTTGTCACAGCTACATATATCTATGGCAGCATACAACAGGGTGAGTGCCGGAAACAACACATGGCCATGAAGAGGGTCCGAACCCATCCCGCCCCACCAAAGGCAGAACCCAGCCAACAAGGGGGGGAACCACCAGGGATGGTGCGACAAAAGGAACGGTTCTTATCACCAAAAATAGAGTTTAGAAATTCCAATAACTGCTGGGCTACTACTTTCTCCAATATTTTAGACAAAAATGGTAAATTAGATAATGGCCTCAAATTCTTACATATGGATCTAAATTTGGTTTCTTTATAGTTGGTTTAATTACTGCTACTTTGAGAGACTCAGGGACATATCCTGATACTAAAGATGCATTAACAATGTTTAACATTGGTTTTGACGTCACTGAGAGAAGATCTTTCTATCTATTCTTTCCTCAGGTAAAACATTTGGCAGCTCTTTAGCACCGTACTTGGATTAATTGAACAACTCATGAACTGCTTCTGCTCTGGGTCCTTGGCATTCGTCAACTGATTTACAAATGTAATAAGAAAATGATCAGAAAGTACCGGGTTGAACGGAAAAACAGATACATTTTCAATATCAACACCAAGACTAATAACCAGATCTAATGTATGGCTGTGACAATGCGTGGGTTCGGCCAAATGTTGGACAAACCCAAACGTATTCAATGTAGAGATGAAGGACTATTTTAATGGATCCTCATCACTATCAATATGAATATTAAAGTCTCCAACAATCAATACTTTGTCTGCCGTAACTGCTAGGATTGATAAAAAGTCACCAAACTCCAGGCGGCCTATAGACATTAGCTAATAAAAAGCTTGGTTGTTTGTGAGAGCCATTATTATCATTATTTGACCAGGTCCTCTGTAAGACAAGTACTTCAAATTAGGAATAGCTGCAAAAACTTTTAGCCACTAAGCAAAACTCACTACGAAAAATTGTGGCAACACCACCACCACGTCCAGACTCGCAAGGTTTTTGGCTGCTGGAGAAACCATCTGGAGTGGCCTGATTAAAGGCTACATATTCCTCCGGTTTTAGCCAGGTTTCAGACAGATTTAAGATATCAACTTTATTGTCCATTATTACTCCCCTCACAAGACAGGCCGTAGAGTTTAAACATCTAACATTTAGTAAACCAAATCTTAATTTGTTTTAAGATGGTTTATAGTAAATAGATGCAGGATTACTACAGTGAATGTTGATGAGATTTTTATAACAAACATTTCTGTATATTAATGACTTTCTTTTAACATGGTGGGGGAAAGCCACAGTCTAAATATTGTTTTCAACCTCAGTCTGGTTTTTAATCATGATTCGGAGAAGCAGTCAGGCGTCAGTATAAGAGCAAGTGCCTGTTTCCTGACTGGTGCCAACAGATGTCAACTAGAGCAGTGGTTCCCAACCTTTTTTGGCTTGTGACCCCACTTTGACGTGACAAAACTCTAGTGACCCCAGACACTCAAAACACTGACAATGTTTTACAAAAATCTATTTGTTTTCGATCATGTAATAGTTTGTAATGCTATATTGAAAGTAAATATTCATTTTAGAACACATTTAGGGTATTTTATGTATATTATTGTGGAGACATCCAGAGGCAGAATAGCCAGGACGAGCCACAAATTAGTGCACAAAGTGAGGATAGTACCCCAGTACAGGATATGTATCAACAAGGATGCAAATTAATGCCGAACAATGACTCAAATAAAACAATGGATAAAAAAAGAGCTAAAAAAGAGCTAAGTAGGCTACAAATATGTAAACAGGCCACCTCCATGTGTCTCTTAACTAACCATATTTAATCTGACAGTTGAGAAAACCCCCAAGGTTGGAAACCACTGAACTAGAGCTATTATTTAGTCCCTTGGTTTTATAAGTGGGGGCCGCAGCACATTTTAATTTGTTTATTTTTTTATTTTTTACAGTTGCTGTAGTATTGTCAATGGGCCCTGGCCAGAAGGTTATGCTATTTGGGGGGCCTTGGCATGGAAAAGTTTGGGAACCCCTGATTTAGGCTATTTGCTATGTTTTTCAATAATAGAAGAGAACCTCCTTAGAGTCCATCTCTCTTCGCAACACCAGGCTTTCCCCACATAGAATTCCAATTGTCTATAAAAGCTACATTGTTTGATGCACACCTGTTAGTCAGCCAGCGATTTAGTGACGTGAGTCTGCTGTACACCTCATCACCTCTAAAAGTTGGAGTGGAGCCAGAGTAAATTACAGTCTGACTCAGACATTTTGCTGTCTTACATACCGATACAAACATTTTATTATTTCCATTAATTTATGGAATTGTGCAAGGGTCCATTGATATGCAATGTTTCTCCGATTCAGTTTGGCAGTCCAGCAATGGAACTCATTCTTTATTGCTTCGTAGAGTTCCATATTGTAGAGAAAAAATAAAATAAATCAGGGATCAGCCATGTGAAGCCATTCAGTAGTTTAGGGAACATGCGACTAATGGATGGTAAGGGCATCCCGGACCCATCTCCTGAAATGTCCCAGTGGCTAGGAAGCCCATGGTGAAGAGGACCGGGCGGCGGGTGGAAACGGTTGGTTTGTTCCAGTTAATTGTGTCAGGAGTATTTCACTTGGCAGTCGAACACGGTTAGAAGCCATTTGTCATTTTATGCATTTTCTTGCTGATCTCAACAGATCTGGCCACAGCTAGATAGATATAATGCCACATCATGATTTTGACAAACTGTTATGGCAATTACGGTACAAAGAATACTTTCTAAAAATCAACAAGTAATGAGAAACAAGAATAAAAAGTTGTTACATACTGACGTATGGAAGTAATGTGTTTGTCGATTAACTGTCGGTCTTTAACATATTCAAATATGACATCAACCAAGATAGAGTAGTCACTTTTATGCCTATGTGGGTATCAAGTCTTTTCAAGAGGATATGGTGATCATAGTATTAAATGCATCACTTAAATCAAGCAGTACTAGAACACACACCAAGTTATTATCAGAATTATCAGCCATTAGAATATCATTTACAACCCTAACAAGTGCTGTACCTATGTCTGTTCATAAAAACCTCTTCTTTGCATGCAATGTACCCATAAATAAACTCCTTCCTAGATATGGCTCTAACCTCGTACTAGGACTACTAATTTTCCCGCTCCTGAGCAAGGGAGCAGCCCTAGTCGCTCCCAGATGTTCCATATTATCTCAACACTCTTAACCCTTTCATAGATTTCCGTGCCATCTCTTTGTTTGAGCCACGTGATTCACTGTGTGCCCAGCTGCCATTGTTAGTTCCTGTCCCTACTCCCACATTTGTCTCTCCTTTTGTGGTCAAGAAACCCTGACTCATTAAATAAATTACTTATATTATCTCTACAGAAGTTACCCACATCAGCTTTTTACCTGGTTTACTTGTAACATAAATGGATCAAAATATAATTGTATTTCTGTTTATTAGTATAACCATTTAAAATTAAATGGATTTTACTAAATACCTATATGAGACTGATAAAGGTTACATTTGAGTGATTCAAAGATAATTTGGTTTAATTTAATTTGAACCTATTTGAATATTTTACTTAGTTGTCACAAATAGTTTGAACTGCTACCCTGCCCCAACACCACTCTTTCACACATGCACACAAAAAAACACCCAAAATAATTGTATTGCTTAACCTGCCATTAGGACAATCTATCCCAAAAGAATGATACGCTTAACAAATCCAGTCAAACAAACCATATAGTCAAAGACTAATAATAATAATAATAATAATACTAGAAAAATTGTGATGGCCAACAGCTCTCAAGACTGCAGGCCTGTTAAACTTGATAGCTGAGGGATGGGCAAGCAGAAGCCTCTAAACCCCGATTACATTAGCTAAGGCAAAACTGTCAAAGTTTTTATTTTATTTTAGACATATGTTCAGATTGCACAGACAGTAAAAGCTATGACAATTAATAATTAACTCCATGTGAAATTCGGTGAGAAAGGTAACAGAACGCAAGCCACAAAAAGGAAAGAAAAGGTGCTCAGTCTTTAAAAAAAAAAAAAAGTAGAAGCAAAACTAAAACAGAGGGGCCTGATTGGAAATCGTTTGAATAAAAACCATGTAAATGCCAACTGCACAATTCCTGGACCAATGCACATTTTAAATAAGGCTGGAGCCCTTAGAAAACAGGTCTTTTCATCTCTGGTTAAAGTACACACACAAGTACACTCTCACTCAAGCCTTTTGAGATGTATTAGATGCTGACTTTTTCCTAACACACCTCTTACTAAAGCTGGAACACAAGACGACATTTCCACAATCGTATGTGAATCTAACTAAAGCTAAGCTTCAAACGTAAAATGATTCATTTATAACTCTTCAATGGGTATTTTAGGGAGATTCCCATGTGAAGGCACGATCATCAGCCATTCAAAAAACTGTTTTATTCTCAATGTGGTTTAATTGAGTATGTTGCTTGTCATAAATAAATCAACACTATTCATGACACATCAATACCAATCCTAATGTCTTGAGACTTAACAGGAATTTTGAAATGTTAATAAATTTCAGTTTTATAAATAATGCAAATAAAAATACATTATTCCAAAACCCCACTGGAAGATAATTTCCACTTTCATCAACTAAAGCCACTTTGCCATGGAAGGCAATGCTTTTCCTACCTTTTGTATAAATAGGAACCTGAGGTTCAACCTCAGAATTAGGGGTGTTTGTGAAAATACTTCCGGATATATATTAGGGGGAATACAAGTCAGCCATGAATATACGTAACAAAATATCCATGGCAAATATACAAAATAGGACATTATTATGAATGCTGATGACAAAACATTTGTTAAAGGAGAAACTCTGGAAACGCTCAAGAGTTCAGTTGAGGAGATAACATGTCAAAGAAACTCTGAAAATGAATGTTTACTTAATTTTAAACTACATATGAAAATATTTTTATTTTAGCGGCATTCTCATGGCACTGGGTACATAAACTACATTTTATGGAAAACAAAATTGTGTTAAATTTTCTAGGCGGTATGCCAAGACAAAGTAGTTCTGCACTAGGTATAGAACTGTGCAGAAAGCTTTAGGTACACGCTGAGAAATGTAACACAAAACTGGTAAATACTCAAATATGATGGGGTTTTACCCTTACCTGCGATCACTTCCTACCATTTATGACAAGTTTGCTTGTTCAATACTTCTGGATTTAAAAAAAAGGCAATACGGCCATTAAATGCGCTACACCACCTCAGCTGCACATCTGGCAGCACTTTACCAAATGGTCAATCAGTCAAGTTGATTGTTGAAATTGAGGGAAGGTCTGGAAATTGTCCAAACCCCAATGTCTCCCAACATCTTTTCCATACTGTTCCTAGCTCAACATAAATGCATATAAATCAAAACAAAATAGAAACAGTATCAAATTCCATTTGATTGCTTGTATGTAAACAGCTGCAATAAATTTAGAATACCCTAGACATTTTTAAAAACAGGATTTCACAAATCACATTTGATAACCACTTTTAAGAATAAAGTGTGTGTGTGTGTGTCTGTCATATATATATACACACATATATATATATTATATATATATATATATACACACACACATACATACATGCATACATATATATGACAGACAGACAGACAGACAGACAGATACATTACCCTTCTGGCAAATTTAGACTGCGTCAATGCTAGGATTCGATATTTGGCACTAGCTTGTTGGCTGTGTGAATTGCAAAGTTCTGTGCACAGTTCAAGCGCACAAACTTTTAAACAACAAATATAGAAGAGTGAGCTTTGACACCTGTCGCTTCTTGCCACCGCTTTCAAAAACTGGTAACAAAAGAAACTGAGGGGCATGTTAGAAAAGCTGAATGGTTTAGGAGACAGGATGTGTTAACAATAACGGGTATTATATAATGGGAAAAATAAAACTAGCCAGCAAATATAAATAGACTGTGCAAAAATATAATGATTAATCCCCTCTCAATACATGTTCATATACTGTATATGTGCAAATATTACAATAAAAGGGCAGAGAATGCCACCATGGTCATAATGGTGCCATACACTTATAGTTCCCTTGACATAATCTATCAGAAAATGTAAGATAGACAGTACTTGCTTTCAGCTACATGTTCTAATTCTCAAAATACCACACAGCAATATCAGTTTTACAGTCTCAAAACAAATCTCCATCATTTATCTTTTCAGGAATTTGCTCACCTTCTCAAAGAATGCCAGAAGTTGTACCCTATGAGAAGCTTACGAAGCACATAAATGTAAAATCTAAAATGTAATATACGGGTAATAAAAAGACAGACACAAAAGCAGTGATGCACTTTGGCAGCTGGGTTTTGGGAGAGTTTAAAAGACAAAAACAAAAACTTAAAAACAAAGCAGACTGCACTGTTGGACCCTGCAAAAAAAATGGGAGGCAACTCTCAAACGGACAACGACACAAAGCTGTTGTACTGTTGAATGTTCCGCTTCAGGATGTCAGAACAGGGGCCAAGGACGCGCTCAAACCGCGGTCGGTCCAGCTTCACGCATTTCAGAGGCCCACGGGAAACAACTGTGGCAGCACGAGGACGATTCATCAACAGAGCAATTTCACCTATATTTGAAGAGGCAAAAACAAACAAAAACAGAACTTAGGCTTAACTCAGAACCAAGACTGCAGTGCAGAAGTCATTCCTACAGAGAAATGCTCACCAAAATAGTCGGAGGGCCCCAGCCGTCCCACTTCCACAAACTCTTCATTCTCAGACCGCCGCTGCAGGACAGCTGCAGAGCCCTGAGGACACAAAAGCAGGTAGAACCAGAAAACTCAATTCACGGTGAGGATTACCACCTACTTTCTTCGGTTACTGAAAGGCATTAAAATGGGCTTAGACTATTTAAATGTCTACTATTCCCCTACAATCCCCAAACATTTCTTTTTCCTCACTAGAAGCTTGCCATTTGACAGTTCAAAGAGTAGCAAAAACTAAATATGTAGGTAGAGCCTTCTCATACAGAGCATTGATGGCTATCCCTCTAACCTTCCAAAGTACTGAAGCTATCAATGCCATTTGACTGCCTCTGGTTGGCAATGGGCTTTCAGTTTTTTTTAAATATCCCCTTTGGATAATGCAATTGGGCCAGTACTTTAAGACAAATTCAATTTGCAAAAATGAAATATAATTTTAAAAATAGAATAAGTATTTTTCTGGTATAATGGCCATGTAAAGAAATAATGTATTAAGGAAACATCTGAGGAATGCAGAGAAGATGAACTGACCTCAAGTATGATGAAAAATTCATCCCCTGGTTCTCCCTGAACTACTATCTTCTGTCCATCTTCAAACTGAACAGTCTCCAACGCATCGGCCACTGTCAAGCGCTCCCACTTGTCGAGAGATTCTGCACAAAGCACATACAATGAGTGGCATGCTGAACGCAAAAACAGCTTCCCCTTTCAAACCAACACCTGACCACTGGAACCCCACCTGTAATAATACTCCACGGTAAGAATGCACCCTAACTATACTGGGCAAGAAACCATTCCAGGAAACAAAGGATAAGACGTATGATACCCAGTTAATTTAATAAAACATTAAAATACAACAAAATATGATATTTAAAAAATGAATATTATAAGTTATGACATCCTTCCACTAGATATCACTAAAACCCATTTTTAAACCAAATATTGAATCCAACATGTGAACAGAAAAGAACAGTAAAATCCCTACACTACAAATCCACCTCTAATGGTTGGTCAGTTTGCTCACATTTCACCTAAACATGGAACATGGAACATGGAACTATAGCCCCAGCTAACTGAATAACCACATTAAACATTATTTGAAGGACACCAACAAACAGCAGGAAATCTCATTAGAAAATGTTTAAACTGTAACTTCTGTGGTAAAAATAAATATCCTTACCTAAAATTGATACTTTGCTAAGGAATTCTTCATACATTTTCCTCTTTCTTAAAGTGCTTCCCTGAAAATACAAAATACATTTTTTTTTATATGTTTAACTTGGCAATGTTGACGTTTTAATGTATAATTCATTATAGTCTTTAATAAGAAATGTTTAATAAGATTTTTTTTAAATCACTTAAAAATTCCAATTAATTAAATTAAAACAGTCACCATCAATATCCTTCTATAGCTGTCTCGGTCAATGCCCCACAGCTTTGCGTTGGTTTTAGCACCGACAGTGGCTGCTCGTGGAGTCCCATATATCAGGGCCAGCTCCCCAAAGCTGCCACCTTCCCCAATACTGGTGACCCACTCGCTGTTGACGTATACCTGCCAAAGAGACAGGGTGTAGGTTTCAGGGTGTAAGTCTACACTTAATTAGCTAATGCTACTCTTCACTGCATGAATAAACAGGTGATCAGAATATATAATTTCCGCCTTCTACAAATGGAGCATTCATTAAACATAACTGACATTAATGCAGACTACTATAACTGTCTTTTAGAAAAATTAGCTCCAAACCAGCCAGTTCTTAATGTTTTAAATGAAGCAACAACTTACATCCATTTCACCTTGGTCAATTACATAGAAGTTATCACCCTCATCACCTGGAACAGATAACCAAAAACAACTTTCAATACCACATTTTATATTCTGGAACTTGTAGCTGCATTTGTTTTCCACAGAAAAAAAAAATCCAACCTTGTTGAATGACCGTCTCTCCAGCAATATAGGTGACGGAAAACATGGCATCGAATATGTCACTGGAAAAGAATAAAAAGAGAGTCAATGACAAAAGTAAACAACATTTTTTGTAGCTATAGATGCTAATTAAATAATAGACTAGATTAAACAAGTTTTCATTTATTTGTACATTAATATTCCCAGGTTAGGGTTGTCGGTGTCGACATTTTATGTTATTTCTGTAGCTAATGAAACTACGGATTAATCTGGTGAATCTCTAGTATCAGTGTTTTCCTCTTGATATTATAGCGACTAATTAAATGCATGTTGTAGCATGTTCTAATGTTTAAGCTCCCAATATCAACAGTGCACATGGGACGTCTGTATTGAAAGCAACTGACATGGTTTTACAGTCCGATTAATCAACACATCGACTACCAACTGATAGCCATATTTATTAGTGATATTGTGGTACCTTCTCTCATTGTCATCCAGATGTGCAAACAACACATTCTTCTCGATGGCTTTGGCCAGGGCAGCCATTGTTTTGTAGTCTTTAGGAATAACCTACAGAAAAATACTTTATAGTTTCTAAAATTAAGCCAACTGATTAACAACACATTTTACCCAAGCCAAATACTATGCGGAATTCATGTCAACCCATTAAACAGTACCAGTCCCGCAAAAAGTTAACTTCACAGATAAAGGACTAATTAACTATGCTACAGTGGTTTTCAAAAGATCAAAAGCAAATATCTATATTTTTATAAAGGGGCAGAATTGATATGTTTTTTCAAAAACAATTTCACAAGTGCCCTGTAAGTAAAAACAAGGTGCGGCAACTGCCAGTGGTAGTCACCTTGTGTTGAAACTTAGCTGCTAAAATCAACTTGTCTAATCCTCAAATGCACTGAGTAAATATAACCTCATCTGACATCTTACACATCAACATGTAACATGTTCAAATCAAATTTAACAACTCATTAATAGCAAGTTTAATAATGAATTTTGCCCCATAATCAATTGTAAAAACACAATTGATGGGCCACAACAATATTTAATGGCACTTGTGCAGCATGGGTCCTAACACACTCCTATGGAGTCCCGTTTTGTGCCAGAAACTTGCAAAACTATGCAGCAGTTTAAATGAGGTCAGATGCACTTAGTGAAGTGTAAGAGAGCAAAGTTGAGTCACCTTCCTGACATAAGAGGCGGCATCCTCCTCTGTGTAGACCTCGGCACTGATGGCCCCCCGTCGCCCTTTCACCACTGGGTTCACGGGGGGAGAAATCTCGTCCTCCCGCGAATCTGAGCGAGAGCTGGTTTTCTGCAGGTTGAGGATCTGCTTGGCCTCCTCCTTTTGTGCGACACAAAACCGGTTTGTTAGATTAGATGCCTCCCTCTCAACTTGTACAATTACAAAGAAAGGTTTAAGAGGTGTCTGATGCTTTTTTTAGGAAGCACATTCAGGATTCCCTAAGAGGGCCCCCACCTTCTCCTGTCTCTCGAAGTACTCGCGCAGGAAGGCCATGGGCCGTTCAGGCCGGGAGCTGCACAACTGCACGATGCAGTCCTTAAGCAGGTGCTGGATGTTATGTTTCTGCACATAGAGCTCGCAATCCCGCAGGCCCCGCTCCTCCTCGCTGCTGGTGCTGCCAGACGCCATGGAAACTCTGCGATGTGGTCCGACACATAGACCAGAAGAAAATTCATGTTATGAGTCATGTTCACACCCCTGACATAACAATATAAATATACCCCTTAACCAAACAATGAAAAATTATCTCCAGCAGGATCTATGATCTGATGGTTTTTACCGTGCATATGGTTAAGCTGGTTACTTCAATGGTTAGACGAAATCTGTAATATCTCAGGAATTACATTTTGAAATGACAGTTGACAGAAGTGAAAGCAAAAGGCAACAGCAAACAGATCATAAAACGTCAAGTAAAATTAATCAAGAAAGTAAATTAGATCAAAATTATGCATCACTGTATACCCATCGGTCATTTTACAAATGTTTTCTGTAATTATAATGAAAGCATTATAAAAGTAGTCAGCACAGTTAAACAGGAAATTCCCCGCAGTATATAAGTCTTCGTTCTACATTGCAGTTCTAAGCATCATAAAAAGTTCCCGTCTAATAAAATCAAACGTATCACCATCGTTACCAGTATAATATTAGAGGGTCTTAATTCGCAGACAATTAAACGCCAGTATAAAGTTTACTCTCTTCAGTAAACAATACGGAATTCTGATGCATTGTAACATTACCATCACTTAGAAACTAAGCACACTACGATCTTATTTAGGCCTGCATTTGTATCGTTATCACCGGGCCTTGCTTTTATTGAACATCTAATCTTACTACAAAAACCGTACATTGTGCTCCTTAAATTTTAATCATCCAGAACGAGTTGCGTTACATTATTTAGATGTTAAACAGGTATAATACATTTCAATAATTCGCCAAAGCAAAAATACATATCAGGTGATACAACAATCACAGCCAAAACAAATTTCGACAACTGGGCATAAAATCATAAAAAATACAAATACACCATAGCTTGCTTATGAAATGGCTTGCCAAGTGTTTGGTTCATTTGCCTAGACCTCGTGATTTATAACACAAGTAACCTAAATATAACAATGTTAAAACGAATAGTTAATAGTCACCTGTAATGTTTGGCGCATTTTAACCAATTTTGTATAATAATTGGTTGCGAAGTTAGCAATTATGTATGCAGCTTACGCAAAATAAACATGATAATCAAGGAACTGATTCAGCCTTTTCGTAAAAAACTCCATATAAACTGACGTGCATCGTCACCCAAGAAATCAATGAAACCGATAGTTACTTTATGAAGTCGTAAAACTTAAGGTAACTGTGTCAAGAGAACTCACTAAAAATATGAACTCAACACTTGGGTGCCTATTTTTTATATTTAGCAACAGATGACAAATGTGGATGTGTAACTGACAATTTGCAACACTTTAAAAGCAACCGACTCGTTTGTTCGCATTAGAGTAACACTGTACGTAGCGATTAACTTTCAGGTGATTGGTGAAAAAACTATCGTATCCTTTAAAAACAGGCAGCAACATTCTTGATACTGTATATTTAAACGCGATTGTACCCTAAATTAGGACATAACAAAATCAAGGTAGGAAACGTAGTGCTCATGGGAACAAAAAAGCTACATTAAACTTTCAAAGTTGAAAAGTCATATTTTGGGCCGCAGAGCCCTAATAGGGTGCCATCTTGAAAATCCAGCTAGCTAACTTACCATAACAAGGTGCCAAGCACACTGTTTAAAGCACATTCGTCTACCTCATATGCATAACGCGCCTATGAAAAACGAAAACATACAAACTTAAGTACGACTGCTTACCCGAACAGTTCAAACTTATCTCTAATTAAAGAAAATATTTGTTCTTCCTGACACTGTCACTGAGACAAAACTCTTCGCTTCACAGTCCTTGGCTGACTTCCCAACCGGAAATGGATCAGGACCAATCAGAAGCAGTCACTGACGTCAACGAGCTTCGTTCACACAAAGTTCTAACCCTTAACAACCTTATGGAGTAACGACGGGGGAAGTTGTGACGCCAAAGAGAAAAAAAAAACAATGTCTATTATTATATATTTTTGAGAAATTTCTTTCTTCAACCAACACGGAATTTTCGTGTCTCAATTGCCTAGACCAATTATTGCTATATAGACTACTTGCCACTATGTTTACAAGCGGTTTTTCAACACCACTTAATTGTGAGTTATGGGTAAGCAATATTAAGCAGAGTAAACACATTTAGTGATGACATAATTATCAAACGTGATATCGTGGCTTTGAAACAACAGAAAAATAAATGGTACCTGTTAATATGGATATAACTGGTGCCAAACGAACATTTTATTTCAAGTATTTACTCCTCAAAAATGATGTAGTCATGGCGGCTCTTGTTACAGACAACCGCCAAAAACCAACGACGGCTGAAATACTGCATTGCTAGAAGGATGGATTTTAGTTTCAGGAGAAGCTTTATATCTAGCTGTGCCATTATTATATCATACACAATGTACTACTGAGAGTAGGAACTTTTATATAATTATGATGCCTTTTTAAAAAGTATTTGGGTATATAGTATTTTATTGGTTATGTTATCATGCAATAGAATTTTTTACAAATGACATGTTGAAGGGATCACATCTCCGAAACGACGATTCGCTATGTCTTACCAACCTTGTTTTTGCCAACTGCGGTTAAATCGATATTTTTGTTGTCACTCAAGTGTATATTTAGGTGACCACCATTTATTTGACCGTTCATACATAATTCTCTAATGGTCTTTTGAAAATCAATGGTCACAAAACAAGCTAATAATTCCATATATTGCCTGAAGTGATGTATTGTGAAGTAAAGGGAAGGTTATGCACAAAAATGTACATCCATTTATTTCCTTCCTGAATAGCTGCTAATATAATATATGTCATTGGGTGTATGATAGGTTGCACCGAGATAAATCACCTTGCGGTAAACTTAAGAACACTCCCCGTAGGCACTGGTATTTCAGGTGTTTGTACAAGAGCTGTAGCCACACCCTCATTTTTTATTTTTTCCTCCCTCTGCTAGGACCACTCCCTGCGCTGCTTTACAGCCGTTCGTCATTGCTCAATACACTTCGTTCGTGTTGACTGCACAGAGTCCACGGACAGACCTGTGGCAACCCTTCCCAACAAAAAGAATAACCTAACCTTTGTACTAGCACTCTGCAAGGTAAAAGCCATTGTCTTCTGATGTTCTTTATTTTGTAGTAATATCGTATTTGTATTGATTATTCATGAGCTGACAATCCTTTATTTGTTTGATGTTCTTAATTGTATTGTTTAAGTGTAAAACAATTTAGCTGTGTGACAGCCATGTTTACTACACAGTCTCTGACTGTGGTTGTATAGCCCTCATGGTATAACAGGGTAACAGAACCAAGGTGCTGGGATTGATATTAAATCATAATGCACCTATCAGATGTTCCGGCCCAAAGATTTGTGAAAGTGAAGACAAATGATAAAACAATAAGCATTACAATTTAACAGTGGCACATGGAATGCTTTTAGGGACTACCAATGCTGTCAATGCATTCCTGATTCATACTATTAATCTATTTTAATTGTGAACAAATATAAATTATCCTTTCAATTTCACAAAACAGTAATGATATGATTTTACTATTTCTGAATAGATAGCACTATAATCTCTCATAGTAAAGTAAGATGCAAAACATCAAATTACCATAATAATAAAGAAAATAGTCTGCTACCATTAGTGCCTGAAAAGTTAGTCAACAAAATTTGTAAGGACACTGACAAAGGTTGTCTATATTCCAAAACAGAAATCAAAAGACTGTCTGCTTAAATTTCTATTTAAGCTGTAGTTTTTAAACTGTCCTGAAAGAACCATTTCTTGCTCCTGCACATTCCAGACCTTTGTTAAAACATGTCTATACACAACTTTGGATTGGATCCCTTGTCCTGCCATGCTTGGAACAAGGACAGAACACGTGAGTGAAAACTGGTTAAGCTGCATTCCCACAGACATCATCTTTTCATCTGCAAGATAATCATGTTGCCGCCCGCTGTGTATTGGCTGTCTGTTGTTTTTCACCGTTTTGTTAAGTGCATCAATTCAGTGTGGATCAGTTCAATATGATGGACTCGACTAATGGCTCTATTATGAATCTGGGTTCTCTCATGTGCTTTCTCCCAATGCTACTACACTGCAAAAAAGTCTTACGGTTTTTGATACATGTGGAACTGATATCTCATTTAACAATTCTAAAGCTGAATAAAATGCACAAATATCATGTCTGTATAGATACACTTTCAATTTCTTTATGTCCCACATTGAAATTAGATAAATATAATTGTAAACAGTCTATATTGAGTTATCTCGGTCAGGAGCATCACACAGCATTTTCTTCACAGAAATTGCCCTAAGCCCTAACAACAATGAGGTACATATTTACCAGAAGAAGGGTAAAGAATGGAATAAGATCCATGAGCTGACGGAACATAGTGGACGCATCACAGGTACGGTAACGGAGGGGGTAAAAACACAAGTCATTTTGAACCAATTGAGATTTCTGAACAGACCATTTGTAAAGAAATTATCTAATAAAAAGGTTATCAAGATCATGGGCAGTGACTAAGTTTTGGGTCAAAGTCATTGCAACTGATATAAAACATTTAAATATTTAATATTAAATTGTGTTAGTAGACTCTGTGAACGTATAAACACTTAATAATCATAGTAGTTTAATGTACCTAATGTATGTCATTTGCAGGCATTGATTGGGCACCTGAGTCAAACCGCATTGTGACATGTGCTTCGGATAGGAACGCCTATGTGTGGGCACAAAAGGATGGGGTCTGGAAACCCACGCTTGTTTTGCTTCGCATCAATAGAGCTGCCACTTGCGTCAAATGGTCTCCGCTGGAGAACAAGTTTGCTCTGGGAAGCGGGGCAAAACTTATCTCGGTTTGCTACTTCGAGAAGGATAATGACTGGTGCGTGCTCCTCCCACCCAGTGCGCTATGTAGCGGACAGCTGATTTATACAACAAATGCAGGCAGATCCATTCGCATGCAGGGGCACCAACTTTGTGTAACACTTTGTGTTTCACAAAATTGTTTCTATGAAATGGAACAGTTTCATTAAAAATAAAAGAATGACCTGAGTATTCATATGGCACTAACTGACCAATTCATTTTCCTGGCATTTGTCCAAAAAAAAGCTATTTACCCAAAATTTGTGTTGACTTGTTTAAAAGTATGCATATCTCTGTACATTGTCTTGTGACCTTTGATCCCACAGGTGGCTCAGTAAACACATAAAGAAAACCATCTGTTCCTCAGTGTTGAGTCTGGATTGGCATCCCAACAATATCTTGTTGGCTGCTGGCTCAGCAGACCTCTATTGCAGGTCAGAACCAATAAAAAGTACTTCCGGACCATGAGCAGGACATATACTTCCCAGACTCATTCACTAACAATACTCAAAACTCAACCTTACCTTCTCTCTTTTTGAAGGCGCTCTGGTGTTGCTAAATATAACATTAAATTGATAAATACATGGGATCGGCATTCCTAGAACTGTTCTTTATTATAGAAGTATTTTAATTTACCCTGATGCTATGTTTACCAATTGTGATTCGAATCAGAACCTGACAAGAAGTGTTCCTCCTGTTTGAGGATCTTTATTAAAACTTCTTACACCTGAGCCTGTAAGGTTCAATGAAGCAGCATTAGTCATTAATAAAATACCACAGGCTATGCTTCCTTGTTTGGCCTTCAGTGGATGGATCCGATTTCTGATTTTGTTTACCATTGCTTTTGTTTTGAACTGTGTCAGGATTTTCTCTACCTACATCAAAGACATTGAGGAAAAACCAGGCCCCACGCCCTGGGGATCCAAGATGCCTTTTGGGGAGATGCTACTGGAGCAAAAAGACTGCGGTGGCTGGGTGCACAGCGTGTGCTTCTCCCCCTCTGGAGACAACCTAGCCTGGGTTAGCCACAACAGCAGCATCAGTGTGGCTGATGCCACCAAGGGCAAAGAGTGAGCACTTGCCCTATTCCACTGACTGCCCAATGACAAAGGCGTACAAAATAATTCATTGGACATCAACACATCAACTGATAATATACATAAATTGCCTTAGCCTTAGATGAAAGAAAATATAATAATGCAGTAATGTGACTCCTAGGGTCACCCAGCTGATGACAGAGCACCTTCCATTGCTGAGTGTACTGTTCACCAACAAGACTGAAATTGTGGCAGCGGTAAGAAATTATTTTAGTCCTTCTACCACATACTGGTGTTGCTTTGTACAGTTATGAGTCATGTATTTCACTGACAAAATAGGTGCATTCACTGACCAAATAAAAGCAGAGTGCAGATCACCACTGCTACAGACATGCAATTTTTGTTGACTGGGATTTCTGTCATATTGAGGGGACAATGTCACAAAGAATTGGTAATGACATGATTGGATAATTTGCAGTATAATAATCTGGGATATCAAATGTAAACCCATCATGTTTTTTTGTTTTTTTGCTTTATTTAACTTGCATTCTCTTAGGGCCACGACTGTTGCCCTTACCAATTTTCCTTCAAGGGACCCGGAGACCTACAGTTTGTAAAGAAACTGGACCTTCACAAGCAGTCCTCCAAGAGTAGTGTGTCGGCCATGCAACACTTCCGTAATCTGGACAAAAAGGCCACCACGGATGAGGAGAACAACGAACTGGCCTGTCTGCACCAGAACAGCATCACGTATGCAGACCTTGGGAATATAATTTGAAAAGAATATAATTATTATTCTGTTCTCACTCATATCAGCTTACCAATTATATAATTTTTTAATTTTCAGTTGACAATGTGCAAACCCCTCATATCCTTTGGAACATGTTTCCCCTTCCCGGTTCATTTTACTTGGAGAGGACTCAAATGCAATATGTTTTGAAATAAAGTTCTAAACAATCTTTGCTCATTTTTCTTTTCCTTCTTAACTTTTTCTGTCCTGTAGCCAGCTTTGCATTGTGGAAGGGGAAAAGTCCAAAGTGGAAAAATTCAGCAGTGTGGGTCTGGATGGAGCCATGATTATCTGGGACTTCAAGGTATACTCCTACGAGGGTTCTCTCTTTTAAAAACAGAATTATTACATGTGGAAAAAGTCTTTAACCATAGAGTAAACTATCCCTTTATCTCCTTCTCCCTTTAGCACTAATGGCAACAACTCAATTTGCTGTGTTCCTAAGTATCCCAGGGGTGACAATGAGAATATCCAAGATCCAAGAGATTTTTCAAGTCACTTTTTAATGGTTACTTAGTTTACACGGAATAATGTTCATTACGAAAGTATTGCAAATGTTGTAAAACTCAAAGTGCAATTAAAATAAATCACAGGGGTAAAATTGATCTAATTTTCATTAAATAATAAAATATTTGGAATTAAATTGATTTTTGGTATTCATTTTATTCAATAAAATCATACAAATATTTTTAATATTGTGCTTTTGTTTTTCATTGACGTGAGAATCTTTTTGATGGTTGCTTTGGGTGCCTTTTCATTAAATGAAAGTCATTGCGGTCGTTATAAAACAAAATCTTGGAGAAACATTAACAAAAACATGTTTAGAAAAGATTTTTTAGAAAAATAACGCCAGATACAAAGTAATACGTTTACGGAAATTTACGGCGGTTTCAGAGGCGCCAACGGTTAAACTCATCAAATTCTACTCTTATACAGTCAATTTAATACCCCCGCAATAGCACACATTACTATTTTCCATTTCAGTCCATATGAGTATAAATACAGTTGTTAGACGTACGCGAAATTGCTACGTAACCTGTATAATCATCACAAGAACAAATCCACCTCGTTCTGGTACAGACGCCTCTCTTAGCCATTAGAAAGCAGCCCTGTTGGAAGGGGTGGTGTCCATCGACTCGCTCCATCCCTACTGTACGGTCACCTGCCAACCAATGAGACAAAGGATTTGTAAAATTGGCCAATCTGAACTGTACTGGACCACAGGAGTTCCTCAGAAATGTGTCGTCAAAGTGACGCAACAATCTGTCAGCTGTTTTTGTTTTGCTTCATTTTTCTACATTTTCAAGTAATTTTCGCTTCTCTGAAGAAAACAGAATTCAATATCAGCCACTGCCAGTGTTAACTGAAAGTTACTGAATAAAACGTAGTGAATCGGTAGAATTTAAAATATACTAAGCAAGAGATATTTAATACACAGTGGCTCGTCGGTTTGGACCCGATCACGAAAAGTTAATCGAACCGATCCCAGGCCTCCGATCCAGGGCGGAAGGAGGGAAGGAGGTCGCTGGGATTGGGAGAAGGAATGGAGACTGGGGAAGGGACCGACGGTCCTAGCGGGCCAGGACTAGGTTGCGCCTCCTTCAACCAAGACACCACGTAAGCGCCCTGATGCAGCCCTGCAGTTTGTGTAGTTAGTTGCTTTGTTATTTATTCAACATTTACATTGAGCGAAACCCTCCGAAATGACAAATACATTTAAATTAAATATGAACACATACAAACCAATGACAATTACCGTTTATTGACCTTACGGTAGACATTTTTCATGTCTCTACTTGGAAATGAGAGATTTTAGATCAAGAATGGGTCGCACTATGTTGATGAATATTTAGGGGGGGAGTCACATCTTTATATCTCTGTTTTAGATTATTAACTGAAATAAATGAAAAAAATATTATTTTAAAGCACAGTACCTAAGAAAATGTGGATCAACTTTTAGTATAACTGAGCTTCAAAAATATTTTAGTGAAGACTTTTCAAAAAGTCAGCCAAAGGATCATCAGTCTATGAAGAAAATTATGTATGTTTAAAGGTATCTGCCTATATCTAGTATTTTATTTTTATTAAAAAAACAAACATGTAATGATGCCTGAAGTGCCTTGAAGTGAGTGGAAGGACTTATTCTGAAATTTTAAGACGTATTTGTGGACGTATTTTATATATGTCACAAGGCTGTTTCTGGCCATCAAGTCAGTATGACCAGTTTGTTCTAGTGATCTGGTGATTGTGTTCACATCCTGTTCCTCAGAGCAATGCACCTATTCACTGGAATGCCTGCCTCAGGTCAGCCTGACATTTGCATATTTATGTTCATATTGAAATAGATTTTTATACGTCTTTGCAACATTGATTCAATCAATCAATCAATCAATCAATCAAATTTTATTTGTAGAAGCACATTTTTGTTTGTCACAAAATGTTTAAGGCAGTTGAGAGAACTCCTGAAAAATGACATAATAGTAGACAGAATACAGCAAATACAAAATACAGCAAATATTATGAGCCTGTTTAATATCAATAAGCAAAGATATCTTATTGGAAATATAAATTATTTTAAAAGTGTGACCAAATCAAATAGACCAAAACACATTTTAGAAAACCGTTTGTCTGACAAATAGCTAATATTGTTTTTGGAAAAGTAAATTTTAGGTAACCTTGTAGGTCGTCTTCAATGCCTGTTCAGAATATTTTTCTGTCTCGTCTACTTAATCAAAGCATTTTTAACAAGAAAGTTAATTAGGATGTGCGTTGGGCCTAGCTTACAAGCTGCTGTGAAAAATGCAAAGCATTCTGTCTGCCAACCATTTGAATATAGGTAATGTGAACATTCATGGTTAAAACTACATTGTGTGTAAACCTCTATTTCAAGGTTGTGAAACCGCTGATGGAGCCTTTGGTGCGTGTAGACCCTAACAGTCTAAACAGCTGCGTTCGTTTTATGCACATTGTTTTGACTCATGTTTAGTCCCTCCTCCATAAA
Organism: Hiodon alosoides; assembly: GCA_025775065.1. Taxonomy (NCBI): domain Eukaryota; kingdom Metazoa; phylum Chordata; class Actinopteri; order Hiodontiformes; family Hiodontidae; genus Hiodon; species Hiodon alosoides. Next base: position 553 of record JAOYSI010049509.1, on the reverse strand, counting down.
TTCCCGGGCGATTCAGATGATTGAAGAATAAAAAAACAAACAAACAGAAAAAAAAAAAACAATCTTTATGATTGCACATCTTCCCTCTCAGGTCTTTAGCTGTAGGGACCAAGACTGGATACCGGCTGTTTTCTGTGACCTCAGTGGACAGACTGGACTGTATTCACGAAAGCGGTGAGTCTTCTCACCGTCCTCTTCCTGTGGGTAACCTCATATGAAAAACATCTGTGCAGGTTTTAAAGAATCATGTGCATAAACATTCTGTGCACTGAGTATAACTCTTAAGTAAAGATGCAGGGATTTTTTCGCTTTTGATCCTGTCCCCTCTGCTTTGTGCTCAAAGCTGGCCATTATCAGGGTGCTGAAGTCCCATCGTAGTCTGCCCAGAGAACACACTTCCGTTCCATGGCCCCGGTACAATAATGTGTTGTTGTTTATTGTGGGTGAGCCCTGGGGGGGGGGGGGGGGGGGGGGGGGGGGGGGGGGGGGGGGGGGCGGGGGGGGGGGGCGCGCGCGCGCCCCCCCGGCGCGGCGGCGCGGCGCGGGCCGGGGG
>JAOYSI010049498.1:11747-24462 GCA_025775065.1 Hiodon alosoides | reverse complement strand
TCTGCGTCTGCTTTCACATCTGCATCTGCTTTATGGACTGCGTCTACTTTCACGTCTGCATCTGCTTTCACGTCTGCTTTCATGTGTGCGTCTGCTTTCATCTCTGCGTCTGCTTTCACGTCTGCTTTCACGTCTTCTTTCACGTCTGCTTTACCGTCTGCTTTCACGTCTGCGTCTGCTTTCACATCTGCTTTAGCGTCTGCTTTCAGAAACATTTCTATCTCTAAGTCCACTCTAGCTCCTCACTCATTCGTTCACAATGTAGCGCGGGGCTCTGAACAACTGCAGTAATAAGTTAAGCTACACATTGGGTAGAAATAGACAAGTGGTGGCCTTATTCCCTTATTACTTTGAGTAAACAAAGAGCTGCCGGTGGATTTTCTGACGCATTCTCTCTACGTAGATCCAGGCCTTACACAAACGGGTGGGAGATATGGTGGAGGTGGCCGCCATGTGTGGGGTCAATATCGTCTGCTTCCAGGAGGCCTGGAGTAAGTACCCTCAATGTGCTTCACTTGAACCATGAGTCCACACCTCCCTCCTGGGGGAACACAGGACAGACAGCTGTTAAAAAGACCATTTTAAAGTGGATTACATTTTCAATTACATTCAGTACAGATCCAATATTTCAGTACAGATCTGTGGTCAACAAGTATGCTTATAGAAACTAAAGAAAACATTCAGACTGCTCATGTCAGCCTAAACTGGACATGCTGCAGTGTACGTTTACATTTACTTTAATTGAATTGAGACATTTTTAAACAAAAATAAGTAAACGGCTGTCAAGGAAAATGCCTAAATGCTAACAAGGCTTGAAGGTGTTCAATATCAGTAAACAACCTGACCTTCACATAGTTTCAATGTATCAATATTGCCTACGGAAATGATTATAATATTGTAAAAATAAACTTTAGATCAATTATCTGACCTATAAGTAATTATGTAGATCATAGCGTTATTATAGTAGATATACAAAGATCTCGGAATGACTTCCCAACTATTACCAACTATGGTTGCGCATGGGGTGGTAATTAAGGGGGGTAACTAAGATGAGTCTTTAGAGAATGCCGTTTTGTTGACCACAGCCATGCCCTTTGCCTTCTGCACCCGAGAGAAGTTACCATGGACAGAATTTGCTGAATCTGCCGAGGACGGGCACACCACCCGCTTCTGTCAAGAGGTGAGAGGTCTGGGCTCATTTCACAAAAAACGTGGGGGCAAATTACCTGTTGAAATTCGCCATGTATGTCGCCATTATTTTTATGGTTCTTATGATAACCACAGGTCTTTAATAATGTTACTTATAATGTTACTGTTATTTTTATAATTGTATTTGGTTGTTTAATAACTTTGAATACTGACTATAGAGATCATCCGTTGTTTTATTTGATTTAGTTTGAGCCACAAGTTTTACTGCACATTCAATTACTGGTGCTTCAGATGGAGCAGATCTCCATCTGCTACTGTTTACCAGGAGTCATACTGCAATGCTCTATGTGATAAGGAAAGGATTGTCCCTTTTCTAAATGTTTTTTTGATTTTTTTATTCCCTCTTTTAAACCTATTTACAGCTATTTGTGACAACTTGCATGTGAAAAGAGCTATATCAACCTTTTTTTTTTGGAGCCTACTGAATGGCTGCCAGATTTTTTTACATATCTAACTTGGTGAAAAAGCCTCCCGCACAAATTAACCTTGTCTAACCCAAAAGCCATGCTCATGTGTAGCTTGGTCCAAACCAAAGCCAGACCAACGAGTAGCCTGGTACAACCCAAAGCCACGCCCACGATTAGCCTGGTCCAAACCAAAGCCAGACCAACGAGTAGCCTAGTCCAACCCAAAGCCACGCCAACGAGTAGCCTGGTCCAACCCAAAGCCACGCCCCCGATTAGCCTGGTCCAACCCAAAGCCACACCAACGAGTAGCCTGGTCCAACCCAAAGCCACGGCAACGAGTAGCCTGGTCCAACCCAAAGCTACGCCCACGATTAGCCTGGTCCAACCCAAAGCCACACCAACGAGTAGTCTGGTCCAACCCAAAGCCAGACCAACGAGTAGCCTGATCCAACCCAAAACCACACCAATGAGTAGCCTGGTCCAACCCAAAGCCAGACCAACGAGTAGCCTGGTCCAACCCAAAGCCAGACCAACGAGTAGCCTGATCCAACACAAAGCCACACCAATGAGTAGCCTGGTCCAACCCAAAGCCAGACCAACGAGTAGCCTGATTCAACACAAAGCCACACCAACGAGTAGCCTGGTCCAACCCAAAGCCATGCCCACGAGTAGCCTGGTCCAACCCAAAGCCATGCCCACGAGTAGCCTGGTCCAACCAAAAGCCACGCCCACGATTAGCCTGGTCCAATCCAAAGCCATGCCCACGAGTAGCCTGGTCCCACCCAAAGCCGTGACGATTGGATATGAGAATCTGATGCTCCCTGTGAAGGAAGCAACATTGAAGTTACCCCGTGTACGTTAGCAATGGTGATCAAAACATTTGCTGATGTAAGCTTTCCAACTAAAACTGAGCAATATTTGATTTTCGTGAAATTTATCCTTGTTGCTAACACAGGTCATTACATTTTGTGTTCTTCCCTTTTAGGCTTATGAGCAGGACACTTGGCCGCCATATTTAGTATGCCATGGTTAGGCTGGTATGGGTTAATTAAACTAAAACTGTTTAGTTTGATGTGTGCTATGTTTTATTAGTGATTACTAATGACATCTTATTGTCTTATAAATACATCTTTAATGGTGTCACATTAGGAATGTCGTTCGCATCACAGTGAAAATCCTGACAATAATAAAAATCTTTTTGACGAAGTGTGTATTTCTGCTACTGTGAACTCGGATAGTCTGTGGAGTATAGAAGGTCTATAGAAGGTCGAGCAGCCTTCAGCGTGGTAAATTGCCCCTTCATTTGCCTACTCTTTTTTCAGACATGAGTGGTGACCTGTCAGTAATATCAATAACAGTGGGCAGTTGATGTATCTTTCCATTTAGTTTTCACATAATAGTGGATGCCAATAATTTACTACTCAGTTAATTTGTCCTGTCAATTCATCATAATACTTATCGATCAAGAAACATATTAGGCTGGCTGGTTTTTATTGTAGTTGCAGGATAGCAACTCCTCTTATGAAACACTTACATTTATTGTGTTTTTTTCCTGGTAGAATTAGCTCAGTATCAACAGGGAGCTAAGTCCCTTCATAGGAGAGTGCTGCGGCAGGAGAGGAGAGAGAAAATGTCTGTTCTCTGCTTTCAAGGAAACAATGTGGTTTACATTCTGTGAATGACTCTCTGTTAGTGGACCCTGGAATTGAAAGTGCCGCCTAGGGGGCGAGGGTTGATGATGTCATCCTCTAGTTTTTTTGGACTGTGCATGGTCCTTACATTATTCACCTTGTTTCTCCTTAGTGTGGTTCAAGCAAATTTAGTTCTACTGAGCATTTTCAAAATTATGTGAGGTTGAAAAGCTTAAATCACTTATTGTTTTGATCTTTAAGTGTTGGCAGGGTAACTAAAGCTTCTATCCAATCAACGTGACTTTGTGTCTGGCCAGGCTACTGCTGGGCGTGCCTTTGTGTCGGGCCAGGTTACTGCTGGGCGTGCCTTTGTGTCGGGCCAGGTTACTTGTGGCCGTGGCTTTGGGTTGGGTCATGCTGTTTGTGGGCGTGGTTTTGGGTTGGGTCATGCTATTTGTGGGCGTGGTTTTGGGTTGGGTCATGCTATTTGTGGGTGTGGTTTTGGGTTGGGTCCTGCTATTTGTGGGCGTGGTTTGAGTTGGACTAGGATACTAATGGGCGTGGCTTTGCACCAAGTTAGAAGTGTAAAAAAGGAGGATGCATGGCGCTGTTAGTCTGTAATGGGGCCACAGCTTTCCCCCCCGCCTTCCTGAGTCTCTGAGTCTCTGGGTCTGCAGCTTACCTTCAGGCTCTCAGCACTGTCTCCATCACACATGTGAGGTCACCCTCTGCCATCCGTCAGGCGTCGCTGTCACTGCGAGGAGCAGAAGATCAAGCGCCGCGGGGGCAATTAATATATGAGTCCCATTATGGGTCCATGAACGATATGCACCTCGGCACGTAGCTGCCTTCCTCAGTCACCATGCGGCTCACTGCCAATTTTTCTGATGCAGCTGGGCTCGTGTCTAGGAGTCCTGCAACCCCACGTGGTGTGGATGAGGAAGTTGCATAATTGAGGCACCCTCGAGGCACCTGTCTTTTTTTTACACACTGTAGGTGACACAGCCCGCTGATTGGAAGCGAGACATGTCCCTCTCCATAGCATTGCAAGCACGTTGCCGCCCAGGAAGTCAATAAGGGATCCTGGGTATACTAACAAAGGGAAGCTGATTCCCAGACACCACAACCCGGGCAACGCTCGGCCAATTGGGTGCAGCCACTGTGCACTGTCCTGAATCCAAATGGTGGGGATCAGTCTGCGCTGGGGGGACTGCTAACTTACTGACTTAGACGGTCGAGGTGGCCACAACGCATTTCTGCATTTTCAGACTTTATTTATTTATCAAACCTGTTTGTCACCTGATGAAACCCATCACTGAAACACACATTGAGGCTTGGGCTATTTCAGTGCATTTACATTCATCCCATTTTATGACAGCCATATATCTCCCCCCATTGTCCTGTAAAAAATGTTCAGTATGTAGTAATCTAATTTTTTCTATTAATTGTAGCTGGCAAAGAAGTTCAACATGGTGGTGGTGTCGCCCATACTAGAGCGAGACGAGGTGCATGGAGGGACCCTGTGGAACACGGCGGTCGTGGTGTCCAACTCCGGCAATGTGCTGGGAAAAACCCGCAAAAACCACATCCCCCGCGTGGGCGACTTCAATGAGGTGGGTCTGAGCGCTGTTGATGGTCCTTGGGCTCATAATCATATTGATTGCAGGCGGCTCTGTAGGTTCTTCTAGCTCTGATTGTTTAAGAATACAGTTTGTGGGTAATGTGAAGCTTCCGCATTTTCTGGAATACAGACCCTGCTGTGACTAGTGAATTGGGGGAGGGGGAGGTAAAAGCAAAGACGTTTGGGATTGGCTATGATGTTGCAGATCCGACCTACAATTAGCCATACTGGAACAATTTTTCCATGAAGCACGCTAACTCTGGGACGTGATTTGTTGACAAATTGTTCCAATTTGCTGGCCTCATTGTGGTACTTGTTATCTTATCTTAACTTCAGTTGGATGCCTTGCCTTTGCTATAAAAAATGACCTTTAATTCCCAGCTAGTTCCCTGCAAGGCCTATGTTAAGGATTGCAAGGACTGCTGAAAATATCTTAACCCCACTTAAGCAGTTTGGCTGACACGGCTTGTCCCAAGTGCAGTTAAGATCAGCACATGAATGATTGGTACATTGCCATTAAAGACTAACTCAGCGTTTGATTTCCTTTCCATCAGTCACCAGAGGTACATTTAGTACTGAAGAATGTTCACAGTGTCCCTTTGTGTACTTCCTTTTGTATGTAATGTTTGGCTCTTAAGTATTTACACAGATTTCCACAGGGTTCATTTGTCATTGTAATTGTCAAATTCCCACTTGTTTACATGATCATCTGTCTGGCAAGCTAAACTTCGCCCAGGTTGCACTTTGGCACATCAGAATTTTCCAGCTACAGCGAACTTTTGGTTCATTGTCTTAAATTTGATTAAACTAATTTAATTAATTGTTACTGTTTTGCTGCTCTTACATTTAGGGCAAAAGGAATATAACAACCTATGAAATCTTAAGTTAAAAGCAATACCATAAAGCACACATTTAAAGTGCAACCACTGTGTGGCCTGATGGATTAAGACCAGGACAGATGACCCCGGATCTTGAGGTACATGCCTGTTTCAGTAATTTCAATTTAGAAACAAACTAGGGCCCAATACAATTTTGGTGGAGCCAGTACTGTATGTCTTCGGCAAAATACTTTGCAAGACTGTCACTGAATCAGTCTAACTACTCATGTTGTTGCAATTTCAGACAACGCACCGCCACTCAACGTATAGTACATAGGAAGGGACAAACTGTACCACGGTTTATCTGATTGGCTGAATCGTCTGAGTGGGCAGCAGATGAGTTGTGCTACATACAGGATCACTGTGAAAAACCCAAAAATGTATGTTTAGCAACTCATAAAGGGGACAAATATTCCATGAAGGAAGAGCTATCTTAGCCTAGCGACTGTTTGTCTTTATGAATGTGGTGCATTTCTGAACCTTTAAAACTTACCCCCTTTTTACATCTCTGCTGTGATTATTTATCACCCCCCCCCCTTTTTTTTTGGCTAACCATACATGAAAAATCCATAATGGCTCATTTAGCCTAACCGTACACCGTACATGACAAATCCATAATGCCTCAATATCAACCTGAGGCACTTTATCACGTTGTGCTCTGTGCCCGTGAGGCGCTCATCAGCACAGAGAGGCTCCCTGTGTCCACCATGAACAGAACAAAGCCAGATCTAATTAGAGCGTCCATGGAGCTGTTTCCAGCCTTGTAGTACCCATTTATCCTAGGTCTTTATTATAACACAAAGTCTTGTAGTACCCATTTATCCTAGGTCTTTATTATAACACAAAGTATTGTAGCATCCAGCCCATCCTAGGTCTTCTATCACTGAGTGCCGACAAGGAGAAAAAAAGCTTGGGACAGTTTTCCAAAAAATGTCTACAACATACATAATCATACAAGATTTTAAAGCATTATATTTAATATGTTGCCCATGTTGATTTTGATGCAAATTAATATTTCCTTCTAGATGTCATTGAGCCACAGTGTTAAACAAAAATAATTTAGCTTGTCATAGCAGAATCTCTCTAACTGCTCTTTTGGCTTGTCCAGTGACTTTTACAGGTGCACACTCCTCTGTTAACACTATGTTTAACACTGTGTGTAACACTCGGGTGGCTCATCAGGAGAGACTGCTTGTCGTGGAAGAGTGAACAAAAACGTAACCTCTTCATGGTTCTTCCAGATCAGCGCTATTGCTTCAGGATGCAGGATACATTTGACAATTATCTAGAGAACACATTCACACTGGCTTGCTTCAACCCAAATGCTGAGGCGGTGACTAGTGGCTTTGCCTGCGGTGTTGTTTCAGTGCACTCTCTGAAAATGACTGTCCCCTTTCAAATCTCAGTCCACCTACTACATGGAGGGAAACAGCGGTCACAAGGTGTTCCAGACGCAGTTTGGGAGGATTGCGGTCAACATCTGTTATGGGCGCCATCACCCTCTCAACTGGTTCATGTACAGCATGAATGGAGCAGAGATCATCTTCAACCCCTCTGCCACCGTTGGAGAACTCAGGTGCAGTACATTCAGTTTGTATTTTCATTCCGTCAGTGATAATCACCAAAGGCGGTAAATGATGGAGCGAAGGCCTTCTGTTGGTTACTCAGATAATGCTAACTCAGATAACGATGGCATGACGATGCTAAAATCCATGCTGCTGAATTGAAATTCATTGTGATGTAAATCTAGCATTCATAGTGCAGTTGAGAAAGCCCAAATGAGTTGATTGTCCTGAAAGAGAGAGGGTGCTAACGTATACAGTGGAAGTTCAAATGGAAAATGCTCATGCTCTGTATCAGTGTGGTTGTCATCTGCATCTAAACTCTGTTATGCATTGCTGTAGCGTGATATCATCTCTAATTGTGTGTGTGTGTGTGTGTGTGTGTGTGTGTGTGTGTGTGTGTGTGTGTGTGTGGCAGTGAGCCCATGTGGCCAATCGAAGCAAGGAATGCGGCCATTGCCAACCACTGCTTCACCTGCGGAATCAACCGAGTGGGCACGGTGGGTACAACTCGCTGCATGTACTGCCTGTACAGAGCGGGCTGACATCCAGCCCTCAGAATTTGGAGCGTCTCTTGCTGATGGTTCACATGGGGATGCCCTTAGGGACCGCAAATATGCACCATTCACTTCTGGAAAACTCATTGAAAGAGAACGATTGCTCCATAAAATGTCCTGTTTTCACGATCGCAACCTTGAATGCTGAGTAAAAATACATCGATAGATTCCAGCCTGGCGTATTCATAGGAAACTATTGTTTTCATGCATGTTTCCCATAAATGTATTTGCACCTATTACGGATGAAATGCTGCAGAGAGACTGATTCTCATTTTTATTTTAAACCCCATTAACTTAACAACAGGAAAACCAGTAAACTACTTTCCCACAGTAAACAAACTAAAAGGGTCAATGCTGTTTCATGAACCTCGTCGTATCTTTAAGAGAAATCAAAGGAGATAGTGCTGTTTTGCACTATGTCCACCCATGTCCTCCCTAGTAACTCAGTTTGTGACGGACTGAGCCCTGTGATCTGATGTACTAAGCCAGATCACTTCATTTTCACACAAGTGGCAGACCACCACTGGGATGGGTGGTAATGCAAAGGTTTTTCTATGCTTGTCACTAACCAGCCTCTCCTGTAAGCATCCAGGGACTGCTGCACGCAGGCAGTGTGAAAATTCTTCAACTTCCCCTTGAGGAGATGAGGTGTATTAGCACAAATGGCAGATCCAAAACGGAAAAATGGAAAATAATTGCTGTTTGGAAAAAAAAACGATTAAATACTGCCCCCTGTTGTCACTACACGTTCTAAAATTAGTTAACCATGCAATACCACAGATAATCTTCGCATAATTATCTAACCAGGTTAATTTTGAATATGTACTTTTTTCCTTTGTGTAATTTATTTTTAGGAGCATTTTAAAAATGAATTTACTTCTGGAGATGGAAAAAGAGGTAAGCATTTCCTCTTGATATCACATAATCATACGATTAGATCATTCCTTTTAAAAGTATTAAAAGGAAACTATAATAAATAATAGTTGCTTAGCAGACGATTTTATCTAAAGCAGCTAGCAAACTCAAGAATGCAAACTGAAACAAGAGTAACACTGTTTATTATATTTATTTGATAGATACGAACTTTGTTATCTCAATATTTTGTGCATCCATAATACATTGCTAGTAATAACCGAGCGCATCCAGGATAAAGGTTATTAATATAGGATGCTTTTGTAAAGTTACCATTTACCTGAACTCCCCATACTTCTTTTATAGCATCTGTTCAGTTTGAGGCATAAATGGACTGTTTATAATGCAAACTGAAATGTTCACTAAAAAAGGGGGGAAAAACAAACAAAATAAATCCAGATGAACTTCAGGTCCCAGCATTCCACTGAGGGCGCGTGAAGGTGTGTGATGTAGAGTAACGGTTTGTCTTCATGTCTGCTTAGCCCATCGTGACTTTGGCCACTTCTATGGCTCAAGCTACGTGGCTGCCCCAGACGGCAGCCGCTCCCCGAGCCTCTCCAGGACGCGAGATGGCCTCCTGGTGGCTGAACTGGACCTCAACCTGAGCCAGCAGATCGGTGACAAGTGGGGCTTCAAGGTGAGCCTGTGATTCGCATTTCCTGCCTCAGATCTGCAAAGGCCTTGGTACCGCCCCTTGATTGGTATACCATGAGATTCATGAGTTTCCATTCCGTTAGACTAATTTGCTTTGTGTGTTTTATAAACGACACTGAAGTTATACAGTCAGGTAAGTCTGTGTGCGAAGTCTGAGCTGAGAAGCTGCCACTGTGGTCACTGAACTGCATCTTTGCTTTGTGACCATTAATTTGTTGTATTTTCACACAACCGGAATAACATCAGAGATTCTGGCAATTTTTGTCATCTTCAGACCAACTTCACACCAAGACCTGGTAAACTAACTGGTATGAACTGATAGGTCTTGGGCCCTGCTGTCTCCTCTTGTTGATGGGTCTCTGAACAGTGTGTGTGTCTGCAGATGACCGGGAGGTACGACATGTATGCAAGGGAGCTCAGTGATGCTGTCCAGCCCGACTTCAAGCCAGACATCGTGAAGGAGTAAGGGTTCCACGTGAATCCTCCAAAGAGAACACGCCGTGTAAAGGATTGAGAACTGTGCATTTCCTCTTCATTGACTGGAATAGCTCTTGTCATTTAGCAAGTACACTGTCCCCGCTACGCAATGTGTAAACAGCCAAATAAATGGGTGCTACATACTTTACTTTATTGATACTTTATTTCACATTTCACAAACAGCCCCTTTATGCTTTCAGAAATATCTGAAATTCCCATAAAAAAATCAGCCCCATCTACCCCAATTCATCATCCTCTTTAAAGTGAACATTAAAAGGATCCATGGCTTTAGTTAAAACGGGTTCGAAACATCCCAGACTGCACGTTAGATAAATACCTTTTTACATTACGAGAGGAAGTCTTCAGTTGGGCAAATAGGCCACTGTCTACAACACTTATAATACACGCAAGTGTATAAACATTTTGAAAAACATTGTAACTGTATGGCCTTCATCTCTATTATAATCTCTAAATGAAGCATAAACTATTGACCTTACAAATAGTTCATAAACCCAGTCTGAAGCTTTAAACTGAGGTACATTCCTCAATGTTTTGCTTTTTGTTGCAGATATACTCGTACTGTTTAATGAATTCGGTTCAGCTAGTGAAAGATTGTCATGATGTTTGTCTTTGGCAATTATTAAAGTACATGTTAGGGTAAGTAACCCAGCGTTTTGTACACACATTCCTGAAAATCAAATGTTGCCACTATGCAAGAAAGAAGCATTTCATAGCCCAGGATCCAAATATGATCTGTAAACAAATAACTGCTCCTCCCAAAAATCACATTAACACCTCTGACCTGAAAGTAAAGGCCTCGAGAATAAGCTCTGACATTTTCTGCCTCTTTCTCAAATCCACAACTCTGTACACTGTCAGAAAGCTGAGCATGAAAGTAATATCTAGCGATTTCTTTGCAGGAAAGAAATCAGTTTTCAATGTCAAGCAAAAATTACCTGGAACAGCATCCGTCCACTGTTTTGAACACATTCAGTATTTTATACACAAGATAAATGCAGCCTTTTCGTGGCTGGCTTTGCTACCGCAGGCAGAAAAGATTTGCCTGGCCCACTGTCTCGCTGTTAGAAATGAAGAGGGTCTGAGTCAGCCAGCCAACGAGGAGCCAGGCAGAAGACTGCAGGCCACTGACAGTGCTGTCATTGTGTAAGTGTTCCTGAAGGGTTCAGCTGTCTCTGTAGAGGAACAGGATGTCCTGGTCCGTTCCATAGCTCATGCGAGCCTCCTCAAAATTGCGGACGCTGGAGCAGCACACCCCTGGCAGAAACAAAGAGGTCTTCATTAAGAAGTTGTTAATTCCCCTGATGTGAGATGTGAGATGACCAAGTGAGGAACTCACGGTCAGAGTAGGCGGGGTTGTTGTAGAAGATGCAGTCAGCGTGGTGGTTGAACCCACAGACCACCACAAAGTGCCCCTGGTAGCCCGGTTTCCTTCCCAAGCCCCTCAGGCCCATGGGCGGGAAGCAGCAGTGCCTGACAGGTGCAGCACAGTGTTTGCACGACAGCACAGTGGCGTTGATGAGCGCGATAGCCACATGGCCCTGGGCCAAGTGGGTCTGGATTTCCTGGATGGTCACCGCACTGGAAGAGGGGGGCGGTTAATGTTAGCAATGGCTTCTCCCCTAGTGAGACTGAATTGTGATTCCTTTATTTCATCAATCAACTGAATTGAGTAGTTAGTTAAATAGTTAGTAAATAAAGGACAACCATTTTATTGTGTTGTTTGTAATGAATAAGTAAGTCTTTCTAGGGTTACAGAAAATGCATTTCATTATTTAAAAATATAAATAGGCCACTGCCAAAGAAGGCCAACAAGAGGAAAGAGACGAGAGGCTCTTCCTACCATTTTTTCACCTGTACGCCACTGCTCTGTGCATTGAGAAATAGCCTGTTTACTCTGTCCTCTTCAGAATCAAAATGCTTCTGGTAGAAAGACTAGGAATGAAAACGGAGAGTGGACATCGGAAAATTCACTCCAAATAGAAGTCAGTCAGCATTCTGGCTCGTTGGTTTTCAACCAATGTCTTGGAGGTTTTCCCTCTTTAAATAGAGATCAAATTACATACAATGAAAAAAGGTTCAACCAAGAGAATAATCTGTGATTCAAGGGTTTACGTACCCTGGAGGGAAGAAAAACCAACAAACACAGTGACCTCCAGGACCTGGATTAAGAACTGTTGTTCTAAAGAATAAACAAATCATATGATTATCACTATGGAATATAAATGTGCATTATATGTATAAACAGGGTCAGTTGCCACGCAGTGTACTAAATGAGGATGATCCTGTGGGTAACAAACGGGGCTGTAGTAAATTAGAATGCTCCTAACTAAAACGTTCTCAACTGCAGTGGCCCAAAGCTGCTGTACTCAGTCTATACTGAAGTATAGTTTTAGACTATGCAATTTAGCTTTCCACTACACATGACGTTGGAGTTTGACATCTTATTGGACCAAAATCTTTTTAGTCAAATAACATTGCCAATATGAAATGTTACGGCCCAAATTCTCTTGCTGTTGCATTAACTAAACAGTGTAAATAAAAAGTACACAAAAAAAAAAAAAACATAATTTACCAAACCATCACTGATAAAACCTAAACCCCTTCATCCACAGAATTGACCTGAGGAAGGGACAGCTGATCTAACGCTAACCTAACTATTCTACCTACCGACTAGCCAAACCAGTGAACATGTGTGCTTGTCCTCGGTGATAACCTAACTATTCTACCTACCGACTAGCCAAACCAGTGAACATGTGTGCTTGTCCTCGGTGATAACCTAACTATTC